>CM035807.1:45016070-45028372 GCA_020466095.1 Chlorops oryzae | reverse complement strand
ATTTTGTTTACATAAGGTGTGGTCAAATATATTTAGTTGAAATAAAATTATATTATATAAATTGTTTTATTTCATACATAAAAGCTTATCTCAGCTTAATTCAATTGTTGCATTGAATTTCAGCGCGAGTCACATCTGTCATGCTCTACAAATGAGCGAGCGAATGTTGTAACTGTTATTAGCTCATATGAAAATGACGACTTTGGTGCGCATGTTTTTCACTGTAGTTTTATGAAAGTCTGTATACAACTTCAGAAAAATCAGTTTGAACAAGAAAGCTCCAGAGTTATATTTAATACTTTTTAAAACGTAAGTAAATTTAGTTATTTTCATTAGTGTATATAGCCAGACCTTCACTTTCTCGGGTCCCATACAGGTTTTAACAAATCTTTGGTTTTTTATGTAACTAAATATTTTACGACAAATGTATGTCGTTAGGGGTTTTCAGGTCTTTAGTAAAAAATCAATATTTGTTGGTATTCTTGCAAAGCTCTTTAATTAATAAAGATAAAAACATGAAACTTATACACATTTATTTGCAGTAAAGAAAATTAATCAATCCTTTTAATTTTACACTGACAAAAAAGTGAAGATATTAGAAAAACTATCATATTTTATTCAGAAACTTCTACTTTTTGTCTCACTCTTTGAATCTGAATCAATTTCATTAATATCCTTCATTATTGACTTTTATTTAAGTAAACTAGAATGGTGTGTCGTTGAATTAAATTTCCTTTATTATATTTTGTTATCAAACCAAACAAAAGTGTTATTTTAACTTGCAACTGAAAATATTCATTAACTTTTATTTTCTTTCCTTTTATTTTGATGCACCTGAATTATATCGTCGTTCACAAGTTATTCTGTTCTACATATATGACAAATTTGTGTTTTTGGTAATTTGCGTTTAAAGTTTGGTCGTCAGTTACAAAAAACTGAACCGAAAAAGTTGTCGACAGCTTTTTACCAGTGAAAGTTATAGTGTTTGTCAATTTTTAAGTTAAAAAAAATTCCGTTTTTGGACACGATTTCACGACCAGGACGCGTTTAAAAAAATTGTGAGATAAGAAATGAAAATGAAGGTGTTTTACTCAACAAAAACTTTATTCAATATCACATTCAAATAAATTAATAATTAAACTCAATCTTATAAATATATTTCAATAAGATCATTTAACCCTTGAACGCTAAATTTGTATTTACTCTTATTATTGTTTTTAGTTTATTCTAATTAGAAAAAACAAAATCTGCTTTAAAATCAGTATTAAGAAGGAAATAAAAAGTATTTTCGGGTCTTATATAAAAATTTCCGTTCCAGAGTTAAGGTAAGAATAGTTGAGTAAAATAAGTTTCTGCCATAAAATAAAAATATATAAAAAACCAATCAAATTCATTAAATGATGAATTTTTTAATGCGATTCAACGAAGATAAATTTGATTTGCCAACAAAAAAATTATAAAAAGTTATTATATGTAGTACGCCACTGCCTATAGGAGTATATATATATATATATAGGAGAGACAACAAAAGTGTATACAGACAGACAGACATGGCCTACGTAATCTTCTGCGACATTGATCATTTCTGAAGGAAATCAACGCAGAATGTTTCAGGTATAGAAACTAACGAAAAAGACTTAAAACTTAATTCGAAATTTATTTAGTCTTGCATATAGAACAAAATATATAAAGGATTTTTTATTTAGTATTTTTAGTCCATTTTTCTTCTATATGCACAATTTTTTCATTTAGAACAGAATGGGAACGAAGCTTGTCACCAAAGTGATTAAAGCACAATCTTGATGTCTCATATTTCAAAAACTATGTGTAACTTGGTTTGCTACAAAATTGAAAAATATTAGAAAAATTCCATCAGAGTTCCGAAAAAAGCATTTATATAATTTTGAATACCATTGCTCTTATAAAACTTATTTTTCTCCAAAATAGTCTCAATTAAATAAAATTTTAAAAAGTTTTGTATTGTGATAAGATTCTTTTTTAATTTTGCTTCAAAAATAGCAAACAATTTTGTAATATAATTTCAGTTTTGTGACTATACCAGGCATCTCCAAAATGGGAAAGGCATTTGTGTTAGTGAGCAAGAGAGCGAATGCGCTGAAAAAAATTTCAACGCTAATTGCGTGCGCTCAATAAAATTTTGAGTTTCCATAACTTGTTAGTAAAAAATAAAATAATTTTCATAAATCCATGAAATAAAGATTACTAGCGTGGAAAAACTTAACAAATAACAAATATTCGGCTATATAAAGGTGTCATGTTCAATTCATTTTTCAATGTCTACCACACCGCCACAATTTCTTATCAAAAGAATACTTTTTAAATGTTTTGCGCTTAGTTTGTTGCGCTGCTTTGAACAAATGTATTTCAAATCTGAAAATATTTGTTCACAAAAATATGTTGATGGGAAAAACGATAAAAGCCTTAAAGAAATTTCTCAAAAGCATTTAGGATCATAAAGTAGGCTTTGCATTCCATTTTGATAAAATATTTTTTAAGTGTTTTTTAACAAAAAGGGTTGCGTAGATCCGCTCGAAGTGTTTTCGTCGGGCGATTGCTACCGACTAAAGAAAGAGCGTAAGGCATACGTGTGAAGTGAGCGAGAACAATTTTTCTATGGCGTGGAGGTCTCTGGACTATACCCAATGGGAAATGGTAAGCAAAGTAAGTTGAACATTCAACAAAACTACCCATTTGTACATCGATCTCCTTGGAAAACCGTGATTTAAAATTCTAATTGAAACCGCGATTTCAATTAGAATGGTAATGGTAATGAAGTTGTAAATCCAAACAGTAAGAGAAAATTTTAAAGACCTTACTGTTCATACCCAGTCGGACTTCTTCAAGCCTTACCACGGTGCCCTTTAACGAATTTACATGAATAGTTCGTACACCTTGAGTTTTTTTTTGCTGACTATTGAAATATGTTGCTTCTACATCATTTAAAACCTTAAATCAAAATCTTCTATCCAGGGCTTTCTGAAAAAATTTCATTTTAATTTTTTTTATCCACCTGATTTTTATTTACAAAAAATTTTTATTTCAATACATAAGTCATACTATATACAAATGAATTTGGTTATTTATCGATTAAGATTGTGTTTCATTTTTGACCAGCAAAATTTTTTACACAAAATGGCCGAAGACTCGTTTTTGATTTGTTTATTAAATGCATTTTTATTATTTTTCAATTCTCAAATTTATTACAAATGTAAGCTGTTGTAGAAGCTGACAGCTCGTGGAAGTCGTTAAGCATAATCTGGACGACTAGGTAATACTTTGTTAAATTCTCATACAAACTATAAGAAATCAAAATAAACCGACTCCATAGCCTGTTCGCTAAAATAACCTAGTCCTCTGTCAGCATTTTCACAAAACTGTTCGATATCGAAAAATTCTGCATGGAATGTGAAACTGAAGCGTTGTCCTGGGAAAAAGCTTGCTATTCCCAACGCGAATTTACGTATGGCAGTCCTACTTTTAAAGGAAATTCATGTAAGAAACTGTTGGAAAACATTAAGGGTCCTCATTCAGCAATGTGACGTATGTAATGTTAGTAGTTTTACTCAACATCTGTCAAACTGTATAAGCGCACTGTTAATGTCAGGGACAATTAAGGGCTGACGTACCTGTTCTTGAAGATGAAGATGTGGAGGAACTCCGGTTGGTTTTTAATTTTTGTTTGCCGGCGGTTGCGCGAAGCGATTAAAAGTTCTTAATGTTAATTTTGTTCTTAAATTTTTCACTAACTTTGTCCTTTGTAGATATATAACAGGTTGGTTGATAAGTCCCCGGTCTAACAAAGAAAAACACATTTTTTTGTCAAAACTCGTTTTTATTATTCAACATAGTTCCCTTCAAGAGCGATACAACGATTATAACGACCTTCTAATTTTTTGATACCATTTTGGTAGTACTCCTTCGGTTTTGCCTCAAAATAGGCCTCAGTTTCGGCGATCACCTCTTCATTGCAGCCAAATTTTTTCCCTGCGAGCATCCTTTTGAGGTCTGAGAACAAGAAAAAATCGCTGGGGGCCAGATCTGGAGAATACGGTGGGTGGGGAAGCAATTCAAAGCCTAATTAATGAATTTTTGCCATCGTTCTCAATGACTTGTGGCACGGTGCGTTGTCTTGGTGGAACAACACTTTTTTCTTTTTCATATGGGGCCGTTTTGCCGCGATTTCGACCTTCAAACGCTCCAATAACGACATATAATAGTCACTGTTGATGGTTTTTCCCTTCTCAAGATAATCGATAAAAATTATTCCATGCCCATCCCAAAAAACAGAGGCCATTACTTTGCCAGCGGACTTTTGAGTCTTTCCACGCTTCGGAGACGGTTCACCGATCGCTGTCCACTCAGCCGACTGTCGATTGGACTCAGGAGTGTAGTGATAGAGCCATGTTTCATCGATTGTCACATATCGACGCAAAAACTCGGGTGTATTGTGAGTTAACAGCTGCAAACATCGCTCAGAATCATCAACACGTTGTTGTTTTTGGTCAAATGTGAGCTCGCGCGGCACCTATTTTGCACAGAGCTTTTTCATATCCAAATATTGATGAATGATATGACCAACACGTTTCTTTGATATCTTTAAGGCCTCTGCTATCTCGATCAACTTCATTTTACGGTCATTCAAAATCATTTTGTGATTGTTTTTGATGTTTTCATCGGTAACCACCTCTTTCGGGCGTCCACTGCGTTCACCGTCCTCCGTGCTCATTTCACCATGCTTGAATTTTGCATACCAATCAATTATTGTTGATTTTCCTGGGGCAGAGTCCGGAAACTCATTATCAAGCCAAGTTTTTGCTTCCACTGTAGTTTTTCCCTTCAGAAAACAGTATTTTATCAAAACACGAAATTCCATTTTTTCCATTTTTTTCACAATAACAAAAGTTGCTTCACAAAAGACGCTCTATCTCACCAACTAATTGACTTAAAGACGTCAAATTTTGACACGAATCATTTGAAGGTTGCCACTATATAAAAATAATATGCATTTAATACTAGCGACGCCATCTATGTGTCAGACCGGGGACTTATCAGCCAACCTGTTAGTTCACGAGTTTTAAATTTCCTTTTATAATATTTATTTTTGGGGTTTTTTGTTTTTCACTCGGGACGCGGGTGTGTAGTTTTGCGCGGACGATCAGCTTCGGACACTTAAAATTCGATTGAAGTTGCGGAGCGGCGACGCGCGTGCTAGCGAAAACGATCAAAGACTGTGCCGGCGTTGCTGGAGGTCGAACTGTTGAACGCGAGAGAGCAAAGGGTTTCGTGAAATCTGTTCGATTAAGGGCTCGTCCCCATAGCGGCTACGGCTACGGCAAAAAACGGACCCGCACCTTAAACGGAACTTTGTAAAATTCGTGAAATTGACTCAAAATCAGCTGATTTTGATGTGTCAAACATACTTCTTATGTTACTTTACACACACAAGTTACACAAGGAAATCGATGTGAAAACTTTGTAAATGAAGCTCCATACAAAATTTCACAGCTGTTAAAAAAATTACTAACTTCACTCAGCTCACACGGTGTATATATGCTGAATGCAGAACCTTCTTGATCTCTTGCTTAATTCAAACAATTTAGCAATACCTAAGTATGTTAAAGTTTTCCATGACCCTAAAAATGTTGTACCTGCATTTTTTGGATCACTCCTGCACGTGCACTTTAAAACATATATAGCAGATTTTAAAAAAAATTACATAAGCTTAGATGTTAGCATAGCGCCAAAAATCCATGCAGTACTTTTCCATATCGAACAGTTTTGTGAAAATTCTGACAGAGGACTAGGTTATTTTAGCGAACAGGCTATGGAGTCGGTTTACTTAGATTTCTCTAAGTCTGCATGGGAATTGGACAAAAAATTACCTAGTCATCCAGATACTGCTAAACGACTTCTACCCAGCAAGCCAGGTACGCGTATTAATCTAGGTTACTCACTAGTTTTATACACGGATTCTTTCAGTCACACGAATATAAATGGGCGAATATAGATTTATACTTGTTTATCTTCTGTACGAATAGCAGCTCAACTCTCTCGACTAAAATCATAAGCATGTGTGAGTGTACCCTGTAAAGCACAATACCTGTTTGCACTATCGCACTCACGAAATATCGTGCAACACTCACACGTGCTAATGTTTTTATTCAACAGAATGCGACAGCTGGTACACGTAGACAAGATAAACAAGTATAAATCTATGTTCGCCCATTTACGTGTGACTGAAACACTCCGTGTATAAAACTAGTGAGTAACCTAGATTAATACGCGCTACCGGCTTTCAGGGGTAGCATACGTTTTGTTAATCTGTGAGTGCAAACAAGTATCGTGATTTGCTGGCTACGAGCTGTCACCCTCTACAACAGTTTACATTTGTAATAAATTTGATCATCGAAAATAATAAACATGCATTTAATAAACAATTTAAAAAACGAGTCTTCGGCCATTTTGTGTAAAAAAATTTGCTGGTCCAATAATGTAATACAATCTTAATAGATAAATAACCAAATTTATTTGTATATAGTATGATAAATGTATTGAAATACAAAATTTTTGTGAATAAAATTCAGGTGCAAAAAAAAAAAAATTAAATGAAAATGAAATTTTCTCAGAAAGCCCTGGATAGAGGATTTTGATTTTAGGTTTTATATGATGTAGAAGCAATATATTTTAATAGTCAGCAAAAAATCTGATGGTGTACGAACTATTTATGTAAGTTCATTAAAGGGCACCGTGTGGGGCAAAGGAGTTGTTTTTATAAAAAAAATTTAACAAAAGTCGGTATTTGGAGCCCATTATTGCCTTAAAAATCATTAGAATATTGTTTTTAAAGGTTCGTGTTTTTCGGGCGAATTTTAAAAATTATATTACCATGTGTGTCTGTATCGGGTATTTAATTGTCAGGCACGCCTGACCATAACTCCCTTCCATTTTTTTTGCGGCGAGAAGGTCAAAAATCCCTTCCGAATGCCAGCATCCGTCTTTGCTGGGTGTGTGGTGTTTCCATTAACAAACGTGCTTCTCTCGGAAGACTGACGTTTCATACTAATAACCCTACGGGTCCCGCTTTATGCTTAATATCTATACATACACATAACTTAAAATAGTTAAAATATGATATAAAAACACAATATATAACTTAAAATTTAAAATTTAAAATATCAGTCACAGTTAACATTTAACATTAAATATAATAGAATACATTTAGGGGTCACTTATTGCTTTCTTCAATTTAACTTTTAACATGGTGCCACCAACAATATGCTTCAAACTGTTCGGAAGATTGTTCCAAAGACGTGTGGTGTAGATGAAGAAGTGTCTTTGTGAGTTAAGGTAAACATATCGTTTGGGTACGATGTTATTTACCCTACTCGACTGTGTAAATTGCAGTTTTGAATATAAATATGGTGGTTTTTTTGTGTTGAAAATTTTATGGAGCATTAACAGTGCCTTGAAGTCCAAAAGCTTTTTGAATGGCATACCAAAAATTTGACTAGTAGGGAGGGTTATGTTATATGGTCTCGCCGCCTGATTGCATAGACATATCGAGTGACATTATTAAAGGCAACATTTAGTTTCTGTTGGCAATCACTGTCACACCCGGGTAGGGTAGGAAGAAGATAAGTCTTCGCGATCATAAGGCGGGTGTTTAGAGGAATAAGGTGCTGAGTGCTCCAAAGAGTTCGGAGTTTGAATATGGTTTTGCATATAGCCTTGCTGATATGAGTGTTCCAGGTAAGGGTGTTATTCAGAGTGAAACCAAGATTTCTAGCATTTTGAACATATTCAATATCAGTTGAATTTATTTTTAATTTGCATAAGTTGTTATAGGGAACAGGTTTTTTGTAAATGACAATGCACTTCGTTTTCGAAGGATTTAAGATCAATTTATTCATGCATGACCATTTGTGGATTTCATCCAGATCTTCATTGATGAGGCGTATAGTTTCATCCATTCTAGTAATGCTTCTGCCTAGGTAAATTTGCACATCATCAGCATATATATGATAGGAACTATATTTAAGGATCGCAGGTAAGTCATTGACATAAAGCGAAAAAAGAAGCGGTCCAAGCTGGGTATATTTTCAAAAGGCCCGTTTCTCCCGCTAACACGCTCATTTAGGATCCCTTTAGGAGGCTCCTTAGGAGGGTAAACGCACCGCATTGGGAGTCCTAAAGGTGCACCGTTCGGAATCCAATGGTTGGCTGGGTTAAGGCGGTAGCCAGATTTGACATATGCTTGAACAATTAGTTTTCTATTGATCTCAGATGGCGAACTTGGAAAATTGGTCAGTATTGGCAATATTTTTTATACTTATTGTTATTATTGTTTTGAAATAAAAACTGTATTATACGCATTTGTAAGTACACACAAGTTGTTTTAAAAACCAAGTTTACTAAAGTGAGTTTTTAAAAATCATGGATGGAAATTCGGAATATGTTTACAACATTAAGTGCACATATGATGATTTGTCTTAAACAATTATAGTTCAAAATTCTACTCACCACGATAAAAGAGAGATAGGAATAGAACATCAAGGGTAACAAAATACACATTAACACTTTTCACACATTCGCACTTATTTGGAAGTAAAAATCAAATGTTCTTAAATGGTAACTTTTTTTTAGAAAGATGACGTGCCCATTTTTTCGACGGTTAGATTCGTTCCAGCGTCAGCAATCTGTGACTGCGGAAGGGATTAGCACCTGGGTTTTAGATGATGAAGAGCTAACGGGCGACGCTCTGACACTAAAGCATTTGCAAATGGCAATACAACTGCTGACATCTCCTTCGGTAAGGCCTGATGAGCAACTATTGAACCGCGAAAAATACTTAGCCATTTAATTATTTTAATTCTTTGTTCTAGAACGATGATGTAATGAATGCAATTTCTACGTTCATAGAAAATCACAACGAAAGTTGGCCAAACATATCACAGTTGTAATTATTTTTCTTAATGAATTAAATAAGATATAAAGATTCTAAATTTTTTGTAATTAGAAAACTGGACTACAACCTTCTTAAGAAATATCCCAAGTACGATTACTTGGCCGATATGGAAGGCATACTACTGCAAATGGATGAATCGAATGCCAGTGAAATTATTGTGGCTTTAGGGGAGACACTCGCGTCCTCGTGTTGCACAGGTATAATTGAGCGAGCATTCAGGTGTCTGGGTACTGACCTGCAGGAATTTCTCGGTTCACTTGATGGGGTCTACGATGTTTTAAAACTGCAAGAGGTATCTCTTTCACCGGCATGAACTCGGATTTACTTTATGAAATAAACTATTTCTTTCACGTAGGAGGGTGTAACAGACACAGATTTTGTTTGCGCGGGCGATGGTGAATTAATTTTTACATCTGAGCGACCTGTGATAGCTTGGCTCCTACTTGGATCATTAAAAGCATTAACGCGAATTTTGTACCACGTGGAAGTCAACATCAAAATAGAACCAATTGAAGGCGATTCCCGGCGATATCGTTATCTTTTCTCGAACGCACAAAACAAAGCTTCCAAACAGATAACTCCAGACCGTCGTGAACAAAGAAGTATTTCAGTCCATGCATCTGACCTTTCACTAAATCCTGTAACATTTTGCAAGGCTTTTCCGTGGCATTTTATTATGAATGCTGACTTGGAGCTCGTGCAATTAGGTAAATGAATATAAATAAGGTAAAAACTCAACACAAGACTGTAATTTGAAGTAGACAAACTAAACTCAGGATTATATCTGTGGCCATATGGAGTAGTAGCTTAAGTAGAAAATTCATGATTTGATATATGGGGCAAATCCCGTCAAGAGTATCCATCTGAAAAAATGTTCATGAGCAGAATATTTGAAAAATCACGGATTATTTCGTTCACAGGATGTCAAAGTTAGTAATTTATTTACGTAGCGCATATTTTGCTGAATTACTTCTGGACTATGACGTACACATTACAAAAGAGTGAATAATTGTTCTTGTTTTGCTTTTCAAACTGAGTTTTCATCTGTTAGTGCATTAAATATGTTTGAAGAGAAAAAATAAAAATATATGTCATCACAAAACATTCCAAAATCAATCAATACACAGTTCATGTTGTGCATTCAGTGCAAACGCATCAAAGTCGGAGCTTTGCAATATTCGATAGGGGTATTCACAAGGATTGTGGAATTCTGTCGGAAAAAACGGCGTCGGCATATTTTCGATTTTAAATTGTCACCCACTGGGGAAAAACACCCGGTTTTCATATATTCATTCAAAAATATCTAAGTTTTCAAATAATCCGTGCAAACCGGGTGTTTTTCCCCAGTGCCTGACGAATTAAAATGGAAAATATTTCGATGTCTACATTTTCCGACAGATTTCCTCCTTCATTGTGAATACCCCTATTGAAAAATTGCAAAGCTCTGACTTTGATGAGATCGCATTGAACGCACAATATGAACTGTAAATTGATTGTTTTTGTATTGTTTTGTAATGGCATATATTTTTATTTTTTCTCTGAAGCTCACGATTTGATCGCCTAGGCAAACCAATTCAAAATGAGCTTTGAATAGAAAATGCTTCAAGGCTCAACAACTGAATCTGTAGGAGAAATTATGAATGAAATTGTACTTATTATTTTTTTTTCAGAACTTGTAAATTGTCTTACATTTCTTTACATGTTAATGCAAAAATCGGAAATATATAATTAAAAATAACAGCAAAACTAGCAATTAAACATAACAAATCATCATATAGCATGGCAAACAACTACGGCTCTCTCTCTCTCTCTCTCTCTCTCTCTCTCTCTCTGTATTGTAGGTAATACCCCAGCCGGATGGTTTGGTGTATGGGAACGAAGTGTATAAAGAAGTAGATAGGCCAACATAAGAACAATAACTGTTCAAATTGTTTCAAAAAGTGTGTACTACACTTCTGCAAAAAATGCCTTTTTTTTATGTAATGCCTTCAAGTATTTCTTGTATATTATAATACCAATTGAGAAAAAAATCACTACGAATTCGCTCAAACACAATTTTATAAATTTAAAGAACAATTACTAAATGGAACTGTTTTTATCGATTTAAAAAGCATTTGTAACTGCGCTCTCCGCGTACAGTTATTATTTGGCAACATTGTTACAAGATGTTTTATCATTTACAGCGCCTTTTAGATTAGCGAAAGTGGCATGTGAGCCAATAAACTCATGTATTAGCGTGGCTTGCGGTTTGACATGCCCAGTTTAATGGTTTTCAAAAAATATGAAATTCGTTTTTATATCCCAGTTCTTCGAAGGTTAAACGCCAAGTAAGAGATAGCATATTTACTACGGTTTTAAAGGAAATCGACTGCAGACTTGGAAGAAAATTTTTAGAAAAGTATTCGTTAATAAGACCTTTTAAATACCAAAATGGCTTCCAAAGTAAAAAGAATTGAAAGTTTTTTCAGAAGTTTTGACTTTGACCGTTTATTGTTCCTTTACTGGATCAATTTTTTACCCATAATTTAATTTGGCCTAAAATCCCAAACAATTGGCCTACAGCATTACAGTATTTTTTTTTTCTACGCGAAACAATTATCGTGCGAAATATTTTTTTCTCGACTTAATGCTCGTCAGGGCTGCATTTGCAACCAAAAGCGGATACGACAAAAGAGTGGTTTTCGAATTGTGATAACTCAGCAGAAGTTGGCGTATAGGGTTCCTTCATGTTCATGAAAATCTCCTATTTGAATTTTTGAAGACTTTTTGAATTACCTAATTGTTTTATATTTTGTACAGAATGAGTTTTATACATTAAAATTTTAGGAAGAGGATTCAGCAAATTGTATAAGATCTTTCTCAACGATTACGGGTGTCAAGCAACTACTTATTTCCATTTCAAACGACCAAAAGGACTCCTACTCCAATACCAAGAAATTGTTCGGCGCACTTATACACCATTTCTTATTACATTAAAAAACCCACCAAACTGTGCAGATTTTCCAGCTAAGGTATTTTTACTAGCTTTAAATGATTTTTCCCAAGAATATTCATTATTTTTCAGGGTCTTAAAATTAAAGGACAAATGGTAAACTGCCCAGAATCAAAATCGCTGCTTTTTATTGGGTCGCCCTTTCTAGACGGCTTAGACGGGCTAACTTGCAATGGGCTTTTCATATCAGATATTCCACTGCATGACGCTACTCGAGAGGTAATATTAGTTGGAGAACAGGCTCGCGCTCAAGATGGTTTACGCCGTCGAATGGACAAAATAAAAAGCTCAATCGAAGAAGCAAATATTGCGGTTATGAAGGAA
>CM035807.1:44998470-45015970 GCA_020466095.1 Chlorops oryzae | reverse complement strand
ATGAACAATAAAATGTCAAAATAATATTCATGTATTTAAGCGTCAATGTAAACAAAATATTTTAAATAACACTAGAAACTTAGATGAAACATGACAAATGTAGAAGGGTGCAAGGCATAAAAATGCTAATAATAAAGAATTTCTATCTATCTATCTATCTTTAGTTCCAAAGTTTTTAGGTAAGGTTTAGGTTTTGTGATGAAAATTATTTTATGATTGTTAAATATTCGTGCCTATTTCGGTAGTCGTCGCAATCGTCGCAGACGACTTAACAACGATGTCGTCGTCGCCGTTGCTTCGCCCCTTAATAGCTATTATTAAATCTGACGAAATCTTATGATTATTTGCTTGTGAGACAAAGTTTTAAGAGCAAAACATTTTGGAAAGCTCAAGCAAAAATGAAGGATATCCAAGGAATGTCCAGAGGAGAATTTTAAGACAAATAACGGATATCTTAAGTTAGCATGGGAGGACCAGGTGAATATATTTTTGACGAAAAAACTTCCCATTCTTATTTAAAATTTGCTAAGATATATTTCAGGAAATGAAACCGAAACGAATAACGGTAACGGTAAGGGTAACGGTAACAAATATTTTACGAATATCGGTTTCGGTAAAGGTAAAGGTTTTTCTTGTATAACGGTAAGGGTTTTACCGGTATATACCGGTAATTGTAACGGAATAAATTTCAAAATTGTCCCTTAGGCATTGAAATACTTATTTTAGGCTGTTAAAATTGCATTTATATTAACACTTCGATTATGAAGAAAAGTGTGTTAACTGCAAGAGATTTCTCAGTAATTCCTTATAAGAGCATATATGAATGACTGATGATTGCTTTCAAAAAACGCTCGCGTTCTGTGCATCTACGTTATTCACAAGTTTAATAGCAGGATTCATAGAAAACATAGGCTTGTCATTGAAAATAAACTATTCCGGCAAAAACTATTGAACAAGTAGGTACTGTCGTTGGTACCATAAGCATGTAGATTTAATGTTACGCTAGTACTAAGGTGAAATGTGTAGACTCCTCGTTACATGGTCAATAGAGATTTATTACACCTCGGGTCAGTACAATTTTCCTACCAACAACTTTCGTCGGGAAATACTGCTGACATTTGAACTAGTTACTAGTGGTATTCAAGCAGGTGGGCATCTTGGGCACTTGGGCATCTTGGGCATTTGGGCAAATTGGTTTGTATGAAAAATTGTTTCCGCAGCTGGGCAACTATTGCACATCGATTTTGATGTGCAACATTTGCCCGATTTTGTGTGCAAATGAGTGCTATGGCGACCCTACAGTGTCAAATGAGTATGAATGAAACAAACAGCTGTTATCGTTGAATTTTGCACTCGTTCTTCTGAGGGTTGTTCACGGAAAAGTGCAAAAATTGCTAGTGCAAAATTTGCCCACTCCAAGTGCCCCATCTGATTGAATACCACTACTGTCTCTATTGATTACAGTATAGACTTTGGGGCACATGTTAGCAGCCTTCTTGCAGGAAGGCTAGTTTTGTGTGTTTATACCTTTTCCGAAGGAAAGGGTATATTAAGTTTGGCTCGGAGTATGTAACATACCAAAGGAGTCGCGATAGATATGGACATATATATATATTCTTGATCAGGGTGACAAGAGGAATCGATCTAGCCATGTCTATCTGTCTGTCTGTCGGTCACACTTTAGTTTTTCGTAATTAACTCCTAAGCCATGAAAGATATCATATTGAAATTCGACATGGACATGAACCAGGTAAATGTCCGAAAAACTGCATAAAAATTGTTTTCGTAGTCCCTCCTTGGGTCGTGGGAAGTGGTTCAGAAGTTTCAAAAATCACGATTTTTAAGGTTTTTCCTGGATAACTTTTTTACTATACATCCCAGCTTATTGATATTTGGTGTGTGTATAGCTACTATGTAGACTAAAGCTTTCGCTGAAAAAAAATTGCGACATCGCTATAACTATGGTCATCATCCTACATATAAGAAAAAAACACTTTTTCTCTTATTCTCATATCTGTATACAAAAATAACTTTTTTTTTTGCTTCTTCCGATTGTGTATTTTGCCGCCAAATACAGTCGTCACTTAAGGTTAAAATTTGGCCATGACCACCATTCGCGAAATTCGCAAAAATTTGATTTTCACTATTTTGAATTGAGTATTTCACAGCTAAACAAAATGTCCTCTAAGGGTTAAAAATTTATCAAGACCACCATTCGCGAAATTCGCAAAAAATTGATTTTCACTATTTTGAATTGAGTATTTCGCAGCTAAACAAAATGTCCTCTAAGGGTTAAAAATTTATCAAGACCACCATTCGCGAAATTCGCTAAAAATTGATTTTCACTATTTTGAATTGAGTATTTCGCAGCTAAACAAAATGTCCTCTAAGGGTTAAAAATTTATCATGACCACCATTCGCGAAATTCGCAAAAAATTGATTTTCACTATTTTGAATTGAGTATTTCGCAGCTAAACAAAATGTCCTCTAAGGGTTAAAAATTTATCAAGACCACCATTCGCGAAATTCGCTAAAAATTGATTTTCACTATTTTGAATTGAGTATTTCGCAGCTAAACAAAATGTCCTCTAAGGGTTAAAAATTTATCATGACCACCATTCGCGAAATTCGCAAAAAATTGATTTTCACTATTTTGAATTGAGTATTTCGCAGCTAAACAAAATGTCCTCTAAGGGTTAAAAATTTATCAAGACCACCATTCGCGAAATTCGCTAAAAATTGATTTTCACTATTTTGAATTGAGTATTTCGCAGCTAAACAAAATGTCCTCTAAGGGTTAAAAATTTATCAAGACCACCATTCGCGAAATTCGCTAAAAAATTGATTTTCACTATTTTGAATTGAGTATTTCGCAGCTAAACAAAATGTCCTCTAAGGGTTAAAAATTTATCAAGACCACCATTCGCGAAATTCGCAAAAAATTGATTTTCACTATTTTGAATTGAGTATTTCGCAGCTAAACAAAATGTCCTCTAAGGGTTAAAAATTTATCAAGACCACCATTCGCGAAATTCGCAAAAAATTGATTTTCACTATTTTGAATTGAGTATTTCGCAGCTAAACAAAATGTCCTCTAAGGGTTAAAAATTTATCAAGACCACCATTCGCGAAATTCGCTAAAAATTGATTTTCACTATTTTGAATTGAGTATTTCGCAGCTAAACAAAATGTCCTCTAAGGGTTAAAAATTTATCAGACCACCATTCGCGAAATTCGCAAAAAATTGATTTTCACTATTTTGAATTGAGTATTTCGCAGCTAAACAAAATGTCCTCTAAGGGTTAAAAATTTATCAAGACCACCATTCGCGAAATTCGCAAAAAATTGATTTTCACTATTTTGAATTGAGTATTTCGCAGCTAGACATATTGTCCTCTAACGGTTAAAATTTGACCATGACCACCATTCGCGAAATTTTTTTGCTTAATAATAATCTCGAGTTTTAGAAGCTAAATCGAAGTACAGATAAGGTATAAATAGATATCCAAGCTAGAACAACGAAAACGGCAGGAATTTTCGTTAAGGTAATGTTTTAACATATTTTAGGCTGAGGAAAAGGTATGTGTGCAATCGGCTTTGCCGATGTAAACTTCTTTACTTGTTTTTTTTTAATTTTACCGGTAACACAGTTATAAGGGTATCGGTAACGGTAAAGGTAGCTAAGTATTTATATCGGTAACGGTAAAGGTAAGGGTAATCAAAACGAATCGGTATTTAAGGGGTAACGGTAAGGGTAGCGGTTTCATTCCCTGATATATTTCGTCTTCGCTAACCTCTTGCCAAAATTGAGTCTTTTTTAAGCTGGCCCACTATTGAATGAAATTGATTTTTATTTTTTTACTTTTATCGCACTGCTCGCCTGTTAGTCGTCATTAAATTAAATAGCGACAGAAAACGACAGAAGCGACTCTCGCGGCGACTTCGGTAATAGATATGTAGTGACGACGACGACAATATTGCGTCGACGGCGGCTAATGTAATACGAATCTGTCGGTTCGTCTATTTTTTGCGTCGACGGCGACTACCGTAATAGGCCCGATTGTTCATGAGCCAAATATACTTTGGCCGCCTAAGAAACGATGAGATCTAAGAAAAAGTAAAAAAGGAATCCCTAAATAAAAGAAGAAGTAAAAGCAAACGTTTGTTTAAAACCTTAACACATTTTCTTTTTTTTTAATTCGCTGCTTTCACGAGCCCTTGGTTAAGCCGTCGAATTTTCAAATACATCCGCGCTCGGACAAATAAGGATTTAACCCTCTCGTCACACTGTATGTGACCCGCTTTTTCCAAATGAAATTTTAAATAGGCTTTTGTAAATACAAGGCCGTTCGAATTCTGCTCTTCAAATGTTTCATGCAGTTGCAAAATATGATTCATCGTTTCTTGGCTTGGTTTTGATAGGCGTCCGTCAGAGAGGTAGTCTTCACACGAAAATTATGATGTTGACGGTCAGTCGTCAGAATGAGCAAGTCTAGGGATATCCTTTTTAACCTTTTTTCCAAATCTTCTGGCCCAAAATGGTATATGCAGTCTTCGGATTTATATTCTCGTTTAGGCAACAAAAACTTATCCACTTCTGGTATTTTTGTCGCATGTTTGCAACATTTCTGAAAGAAAAAAAAAACTTTTTTGAAGCTTATAAAGAAAAAATAATTAAAATATATGTCAAAATAGAAAACTCTAAAAATAACTGTTTGATTTGCAATATTACAGGAACTCCTGCGTATAACAATATGATTGAAACTTATTCCATATGCTTACACGTATTTAATGGTTGCACTAGCTGAAGCACAGGAATCCATGCCGTTATTGAAATCAGGCATACAACTCTTTACTTTTGAATTTTAGTTAATTTCAGGTTCTACATACCCAACGTCGAAGTATTATTTAAGTTTGCTTCCAAATATTCCTCCACTACCACAGTTGGTTTAATACCTTCATGTTCTTCAGTACATCTTATGGTTTCTTCGTCTTCTTTTAATGCACTGCGACAAGATGCAGCCTGACTGGTGATTTTTACTGTACCTTGTTGGCAATCAAATTTCAATGATAGTACTCCTTTATTCATTAGCACCCTTTGGCTTTGTTCGTAGAAATTGGCCATGTCTATTTGCATCTGAAATAATTAAACAAACGAATGAATGAAAAGAATTTGCAGGAATATTCCTTGTCTTCTGCCCTAACCTGAAGGAGGCATAAGTTTAAACCTTGTAATGTTACCGATTATTATCAAGGAAAAATATATGTTTTTACTTACATAGAAATGATCTTCACAGAAGAATAGAACCGTAGCGGCTGCTACATTCTACGGATTTCTCCCAGCAAGTTCCAACCACTTTTTCCGTCTTTCGGCAATCTTAGAAACACAGACAAACAGTTTGTCTGGAGCTGTTCTTGAGGTATTTTTGCATTCCAGTACTGCACACGATTTATAGCTCATTATTTATTTATGCTTGTTTGAGTTGAACGCGAAAACTTTTTGACACTTCAACAACACTTATGTACCCAGAAAGCATTGAGGTTCGAGAACAATTTCATAATGGTTTGAGATATATATTTCTCAAGTAACACCCACTAAATATCGATTTGAGATTGATTTGAGTATGATAGCATTAATATCAAACAAAAATTGTCTTTTTCAAAACTTTTATAAGGGAAATTTTTTTTTCTAGTTGCCTTAGAAGTTTTATGTTTGAAAAAAATAGTTTATATTTTGACCTATTTTGCTAGTTGGGATATTCATGCATTGTCATCCAAACATATGTGCAAAGTTTCAGATCAATCCGAAACCGGGAACTGAGTCAAATTTAAGTTGTGAGATTCGTTTACAAATTTTTTTTTTATTATAAGTGAAGCGAATAAAAATTTGACAATAAAAATTTTCAAAGACGTAAAAACTTCTCATGAAAAATAAAAATTATTAAGAAACGTAAAAACCAAAAATTGGAAAGAAAAAGATATGAAAACACTTGTTGAATTTTGTTGAATTTGTAAAAATTATACAAAGATTTTAAATAATTTTCTTTGAAATAAAGGCAACTTTTTCAAAATCTGAAATTTCAATAATTATTATTTCGGATGCCTGTTTAATACTAAGTATACAAAACTCTATGGCACTCTGTATTTTGTGCTGAAAATCTACTAGATCCGGTTCTAACACCAGTGAATTCAAGGTGTTTCCCAGTTTTTGTTTTTTGAGAGGAACAGTTGGTAATTTTACGACGTTGGAGGTAATGGCAACTAGGAGGTGATGACGGCCTCCAAAGCCACAGTTAATGACTTCCCAATGTAGAGGCAAATCAGACTTGGTGAAAGATAGGTCCAGAACAGTGCCAATCCCTCAGACAAAGTCTTAAAAAAAGTCTTAGAACCATTGCTAAGACAGACAAAGTTAGAGTCATGAATAGATTGAAGCCTCTAGACGTAGCAACAGGAATACTCGATGCAAAGTAAACTGAACAAATGGTTATGTTTGGTTTCAAGTTGTCAGTCTCCGCAATGATAATATCTCTTTGAGATGATTACGAAATTTGTTTGAATTTGATGGGCTCATGAGAGAGTAGTGCAACCCCTCCATAACCATACGTGGTTTTTCAATGAAGTTAAAGTGGCACAGATCGCTGTGAAATCCATGTAAAAAGGTTTCACTCAGAGCACAGATTTGTTTTGTATATTGTATTCGCTAATAGGGATTGGCAATTATACTGTAAGATCTTCATAATTGCGTGTGATACTGTTGTGATCACTATTTATGGATGCTATATCCAGTAAGTTGTTAACTACCATTACCTCTGTGATTAGGGCTTCATCATTAAGTTTGTTGCAAATTGATTGCAGAACTTTGGTTACCTTAGATAGGAGGGATTCGAAGTCATTGGAAGCGAAGGGACCAAACGGAGGGCGAATTATACGCTAGCGATTCCTAGACGGGTTAGGAGATGACGCGGGTTGGGGAACACATTTATTCTCAGGGTGGTAAATAGGTCCTTTGGACTGCGGGTTCTGTACGTACGTCTAGTCACGGCTTTGTTAACAATCACAGTTAATGGTATTGTCCTTTTCAGGAAAATCCGCCTCATCCGTCATGAGCAGATTAAACCGATTGGAATTTGAAGACCCTGAGAGCAATTCAATTGCCTGTCTTGTATACACTTTTTTGGGATATAGGGAGATAGTGCTCAGAAAATGTCGAGCGTATCAACGTCTTTTTATTCCAATATTGAGATATAGGAAGCCAGCGCTCAGACAAAGTCGAGCGTATAAGCGTTCCTATGAACCTCTTTCAAAAAATTAGTGAAGCTTAGTGTTTGGGCCCGTAAAGCTTTATTGGTCTTGCGACCGAAATGGGGCAAAGGGAAATCGACTTTAAGTTAACAAATATCACGTACCTTAGACAGCCTTTGCTTCTGCTGCGGTTGCGGTTGACGCTGCTTCTTTCTCTGTTTGAATTTGTGCGGTTATTTGATGAAGTTGGTGTTGTTGTTGTTGTTGTTGCTGCTGCTGTTGGACTGCAGCTGTTGTTGATTTCGATGTAAAAATAAAAACCAAAAAAAAAAACGCCCGAATTCACTTATTCACGCGAACGCGGCCCGTACTTTATTTTCCTTTTTTTTTCTCGGATTGTTCGGAACGGCGGGTTTTCGCGGATGTTTTTCGTTGGAAGATCTTTTTGGAATGCATTTAAAACCCACCGGTGTTGCCAGTCAATCCCGGTGGGAAAAGTGGCGAGCAGCTGGGCTCGAAGTGCTGCCCTCCTTTTTCCCGTTTTTTCGCCGCTGGTGGGATTTAGCTGTGTAGCGACAGCGGCAAAAACGGACACTTAGATTTTATCTCTTCTTTTAATAATTGATCCTTATGTCTAAGACAGGATTTGTTTCACAGCTTAACTCCTAACATTTTTTTACAAATGCCTTATTTCCTTAAATATACTTCTAACGCCGTGGCTTGTACATACGCACGTCAAAAGCAGAAACTTCCGAAAACCAGTCTGCGCTTCCCATATTCAAAGCTCCCCTTTTATAGGTCAATATTGCTGATATGGCAATATTGGATATTGCTGTCGATTCTTCTAAGACCTCTTGCATAAGTTTTACTTTAGCCTTCACTTGCAAGTTTTTCTTCATTTCCTGCTATTGTCATACTGTTGTTGTTTTTGTTGTCGTAGGTCGGTGTTTGGCGGCGTTAAACCTTGCGCAGAACTTATGACTCGTCAGCTCGTGCCTCCCGTCTTTTCCCTTGCTCGCCGAAAACTCGCTGTTGGGTAGAGAACGCTATACCGTTAGTGTGTTTTTGTTGTTGTTGTTGCCAGCGATCGAGCTCTTCAGCATAGTGTGGCTTAAAGTGATTTCCTAACCGTTGCTGTGTTCCGAAGATTGTTGGTCTCATGTTTCATCCATTTCATTTCATTTGCACGATCGCAACTAAGGCTATTTTCATAATCGCATACCGTTCTTTTGGTCAGGCTGAGTCTTAGCGCTGGTTTTTTTGTTGCGCTTTTCGTGGTGAGGATCAAGATATATAACATGGTTGTGCGTCTGTTGTGCTATTGTGGAACGTATTAAAGTTATCCTTTTTCTATAGGATAGTGATAAAAAAAATACAGAGAAGTGAGCCAACTCGCTCACTTCTTTCTTTTTAAAAAGACGAAGTTTTAAAGTTTAAACAATTTAATGCGCACTCGCTCGTGCTTGAATCTAAATTGAATTTAGAATTTAAAATTAATTATAAGCTTACTTATTTCTAAAAAGCTGACCATAACAGTTTTGGATATTTTAACCCTAAAGTGCTGACAGTGGTTGGTTCCCACGGTGCGAGATCGTTGCTACCTGCATACGCTTATGCAATCGGGCACGTTGACTGCCGCTAGGAATGTGCTAACTGCTTGTGCGATCGGGAACGTTGGGTGCCGCGTGCGCGCGTGTTTGTGCCCGTGCCCCTAGAGGAATGTGTTAACTCCTCCCCCTCAAAGTGTCTGCGTCCTCGCAGGCCGGTTATGGCGGTATCCCGACGGGAGGCAGGTTGGCGCTACCATGTATTTTACGCCAAATGATGCAGACAGCCGAAGTTTTATTAGAAAATATAAGTATCTCCGTGAGTAGGAACGCGTTAATCTTCTGGTCGAACTTTATGAGCTGATGAGTGTTCTTCAGAGCCACATCGTGCACATATTCTAAGTCAATTCCTAACTTGGCTTCCGTGATGCTCGCGAGCGCGGAGGGAAGAGCCTGGGCTCCCATTGTGACGCTTCTGCTATTATACGTGACGTTTTTAAGGGTGACCGTTTCATTCTTCAGTTAGATGACGTATGTGCCACTGATAAACTGAAGAATTTTCGAATGATAGTTCGCCATTGAAGTTCGTCGCGAACAGCGTGTCTTGGTGCAGAAACTCGATGATTTCTCTATTGTTTCTTATAAAAGTTCAGTTGGCGTGTCGTCCTTTTAGCAGAAGGGGGACACAGGCTCTCTCGGGTAGCTCTTTCAATTCTCTGTCTTCACAAATATCAAAGTTGCTAAACGTTTGGCAGTGTCACACTATTCCAAAAGTGTGAAGCTCATTCATTATCACCTGTTGGTATGGTAGTTCGATTAGCTTGCCGTTCAGGGTTAATGCTCTTACAATAAGCACTTTGAAGGACTCGTCTCGCATTTTTGGAACAGCTAATACGTAAAGAAGCAGAGAACTATTAATATCAATTGAGGGAATACTATACTCGATCGCTTCGACATCGTTTGCGTAAGGGAGAGTAGGCATTTCAGAGATGATTTGACCAATTTCCTCCTTGTTAAGTAGATGAGTGTTGGCGATGCCCCTCTTTGCCAGTTGACATGCTCGGACTAATTCTGCCACTTCACTCTTCACTGACATGACCCGGTTCATCAGATTCTGTTCGTCTCGTTTGGCTTCAACGAGGGCTGATTCTTCTGCGAGGCGATCGATTATTTGATTGGTGCGACCTGTAATGTCATTTGTAATATCAAAAATTTGTTTGTTGATGTGGAATTGCTGGTTATTGTTCTGGATCAGTTCGTTTTGACTATGCAGGATCTCGTCCCAATCTGTGGCTTTCGGGTTGCCGGCTACGCATTTCCAAGCTGACCCGATCCAATTGATTGCATGGCGGTTTCGAGTCGTCTTGCCTTTAAGTTATTCTATTTGCATTTTGAGCTGTGCCTGCATGTTCACTACTGCCTCTGATGCCTCCTTGATAATCTGATTGTACCCCTGAGATCGATTACATGCACGAATTTGAACATTCCGCTTACTATGGAGCCTCTACCATCTCTTATGGTGACCAGTGGGGTTTCGTATTTGAAGATGCTGTAGCAGTTTGCCGTGGTGGCAAGGAATAATCTACAAATTGCACTCTGAAAAACTTGTATATATTGCACATTTTTTATGTGAGATTTATGGATTTCCTTATTGTCGAGAGTAGTTATTGTAACTTTATTATCGCTTTTGACAATTTTCTTTTTATATAAAGGCTTATGCTTGCCCTTGATTTGATTACATCTTACGTAAATTATGTCGCCACGATTTTACTTTTTGATTGGTGACCTTTTCCTTTTGTGCCTTTCAGCAAGCAATTTCTGAGCCCTTTTTTTATTTCTGAGATCTTTGTTAACTTTCTCTTAGAAGTTAATCAATTTCTGAAAATTTATTCTTTGAAAACGCTTAAAAATTATGTCGCAAGGCTTCTTTTTTGTGACTGAGTGTATTGTTTTGTTATATCGATCGACTGAAATGTTGAAAAATTCTTTCATTTTAAGAATCTTGTATTTGGCTTTTAAGCATTGGAAAATTTTCAAAATTCTTGAGTGGAATCTCTACACCTGGCCTTTGGCTTCGCTTTTTTGCGTGGGCATTCGGTAAACAGGAATGCACAGGCCAGTTACGAAATTTTGTATTAAGGGGCTCAAAAAGGCAGACTCATTATTGGCAACCAGCATCCTTGGAATCTTCAAATAGTGTAACATTTTATAATTTTCTCTCTAAGGTGCAAAGTGGACCGGTTTTTGATATGAAAAAGCTTTGCAAATTTGGAGAATTAATCGAGGCCTGAAATGTATTTTGTACCCTGAATTTCGAGAATGTCCATATGAAGAACTTCGCAAAGAATAAGAGGGAAAAGGAGTTGGCTGCAGTTCTGGGCGCATGGAGTGCCTGTCGTATGTATTAAATTGGTATACAGCGCAGTTAGCCGTATACTCTTTGATGAGCTTGGATTTTTAAGGTCCTCAACTGCTCTCTGGGTAACCGGATTTTATAAGATGAGAAATTCTGTATGTAGACTTAATTCGGCTAAAACAACAAATTTTCTGGACTTTTTTTTTACAATTGATACGTTGGGTAGCAGTTTGCTTTTAAGGAGTGCGCGTGCAGACCGTGTAGTTAGGGTTAGGTTCGTCAAACATTTCTTAACCCGGCCTGAAAATAAGTTGTCCCCTCCCCTCTTCGGCAGGTAAAGTTGACTCGGCGCAGTTCCTACCTTCATCCGCTGATTAGGTCGATTCAGTATAGATCCTGCCTTCTTCTGCTGAGATGGTCGATTCATTTACACTTACAGCGTAGCAAATGAAATAATCGACTTGTGTGGGGAGCCTTGAGAGGGCATCTGCTACCAAATTTGATTTTCCCGGCTTATATATTAGTTCATAATTATATTCTTAGATGGACGCCTTCCACCTTTTCAATTTGGCGTTAAAATTCCGATTGCCTAATGAGATAAGAGGTTGATGGTCTGTGTATTTTCGCACTTTTTTAGTCCCTTAAAGGTATGATCTCAAATTGTCCAAAGCCCATACTATGGCCAACATTTCTTTCTCGTTGGCCGCATAATTTTCATCAGGTTTTTTAAGGGATCTTGAAATGAAGGCAATCGGTCTATCATTCCCTACGTCACCGTGGGCCAATACCGTACCTATAGCGAGATTGGAGGCGTCCGTCGTCAGGTTGAGTGGCTGCTCGAAGTCGGGGAAGACTAACATTTTTGAGGAGATTAATAGTTGCTTGAGCTCAATAAAAGCTCTCATTGCGCCTTCGTCTTAAGAAATTGAAACTTTTTTCGAATGGTTTGCCTTAATTTGAGTGTTTTTACCTCTCGTGAGATTTGCAATTGGCTTAGCCACCTTGGCATAATTCCTTATGAATTTCTTTTAATAGGACGTCAGGGCAAGGAAGCTTTAAAGTTCTTTCAAATTACAAGGAGGGAGGATCTTTTGAATAGATTTGACTTTTTTTTGAGTCCAGTGGTATACCCCCTGAACTTATGATAGAGACCAAAAATTCGACGCGGGTGTCCATAAAGTGAGTCTTTTCTAAATTAACCTTGAGGCCAGCCTTCTCTTAACAACAAAAGACTTTTTCGAGGTTTGCAAGGTGAGTGTCTACGTTCTTCCCGATGCTGTGTCGTCTAGGGAGCGCGTCTAAGTAGCTTAACGCAAGGAATTACTCGAAAGCGTTTAATGTTGAATAAAGCTTTTATTTATTTCCATTAAAGCATAACATTACTTCAACGTCCTGGCTCGTGAGAAGGTTCGTTAAGGTTGAGATCTACTGAATACTTCGGTTCACGGTTCTGATAGTAGTCCCCTCTCAGTGAACGATGGTTTAAATAGAGCGATATTGCTGGTCTAGTTGTTGTTGCTGCATTTCCAATATATTTCCCATCAGGTCAGCTTACTCGTTGTTGTTGTAGATTCCTGTTGCTCAATACCGCTAGGTACAGCTCACTTGTTGTTGTTGTGTGCTCCTTTTATTTTGTTATTTCTGTGCTGGCAGTATCGGCTATTGCGACATGATCGGCTGACGTTGTCATTATTGTTGATATAGGTCGGTCTTTATATGGGTTCTTATGCTTGCGAAGCGTATTTCGTGTGATAAGTTTAAAGAGGACTCAATTTGTGTAAGGCTGAATAAAAGAAACAACCGGATTGAGATTTGTTCAGACGGCAACTGAAGTCACTCTTTAATTCATATGTTTCGAAAACTTAAAGTTTACTTAATTAAATAGAGGAATTTGTCTTTGACACCTTGCACTTACTTCTACTGATTACATATTATTCTTTAAACAAAATGCTAAGTGCGGTGGTCACAGAAACGAGCCGTTGACAAGGAGCATTAAAACGGTAAATGCGTTTGATACTTCGTCAGCATATTTTTGCACTTAAAGCTTTGCTTATAATTTGAGTTACTGTAAAGCATCGTCTATGCGGCCAATACAGCTTCCCCTTTTCGAAATGATCCTGTTAATAATACACCTTCGACAGGATCATGTGCTTTTTATTCGAGCCTTGATATTAAATTCATATTATTAATAATTCAACAAAAGGAATTTGAAGTTTTAGCTCTATTTTCGTTTTGAAAGAAAAAGTTAATTATAAATTCCATTTTCTTTATGTTAATAAATATATACATATATTATTTTTATCGAATTTAGTCAGAATGGCCATTCCTTACAATTACCTTAACCTGGAGCGCTTAATTAATATTTATTGATGCATTTAAAGTAAAATATTAGGTGATTTCAACGAGGTGTAAATGTAACCACTCCTCCAACTATTTTAGCCTAAACGAAGTCTGTCCTTGTGGACTTTCACTATTTTATAATGTTCTATTTGTATTGAACAATTACACAGGCCGACATCAAAAATCCCCTTTGAAATTTAGGTAGTGATTCTATTAGATTTTTGTTAGCTGAAAAATTTAAAATTTTCAAAAAAATTCCATCACGTCAGAATTTCGAGAAAATCGCGTAAACGTTTTTAACGACCATTGCTTTTTTGAAACTCGTTTTGCTCGTATTTAGTTTCTTAGATTTAGTTCTTAGATTTGACATATGTACATTGTACACACAATTGATTGGTCAATAATTTAAAATATCGTTTTTGGAAGGGGGACTGCTAATAGGTGGGCTATGTTTATTCAAAGGCCAACAAAACTTAAAATCTTTCAAAAAATTTTCAAATTTTCGACTTTGAGTATCATATTACACCAATCATTTACCGTTTTGTTAGTTAGTTTTGATGTCATATTAAACAAAATTATCAAATATTCATCGGGCTAAGCTTTTAGCATGTTTTCTCTTCAATGGCGCAATTACCTAGTACTTGGTTAAGTCACATATCATTGTGAGAGCATATTCATTATCATTTATTGACCTGGGGAGAGGTCCTACGGTATCTATTAAAACGCAATCAAACGCTTTTGTGGGTGTATTGGTTATAACCAGAGGCTCCCTAGGTTTTACTTGGGATTTATTCCTTTTACAATCATCGCAATGTCTTACAAAATTTCTAACTTGCTTTGACATATTCTTCCAAAAGAAGAACTTTCTCAGTTTTTTTTAACATTCTTGTTGTTCCTGCATGACCTCCATGTATGGGCACATTATGAAATTTTTCGAGCAGCTTTAGCTTTTCTTCTTCTTCATTTATATAGATTATTCGAGGAGTAATCGCGATTTTTATACTTGAATTAGGGCCCTTCAATATTTTATTTAAGCGCGTTTTAAATTCATCAATGCTTATGTGTGTTAAAACACCATCGTTTGCACTAATGCGTGAATGTTTAACTTTTGCATCGTCGGCCAATTTTTGAAGCTCTGGGAATGGTTTACCTAAGTTAACCTTCCCATTAACGATATATTCATCTACGTTCATTGTTTGAATAATGTTCTTTCCTTTTTCAAAAATTGGTCTAGGAAAATATCTGAATAGCTCGAACTTTAAATTTATAAACTTTGCTACTTCTGCAGGATTTAATTATTCAAAGCAGTGAATTTCATCCGTAATTTTGTCTTGGACTTTGCTTTCATTTTTATTTTTGGAAAGATTCGAATTGACGCTTTTTGTCCTAGATCTAGTAGTAACTTTGTTAACCGCATGTGTTATTTCGGCTACGTCTTTAAATTCAATTCTAGATAAGGCATCTGCGCCTACATTTTCTTTTCCCTTTGTATGCTCTATGGTAAAAATGTATTCTTCCAAATAACGGCGTATGCGTGTCAGCCTAGATGAGCGATTTTTGAGTGAACGGTCAACGGTTTGTGGTCGGTTTTGACCAAAAATTTCCTACCGTATACGTATGGGCGGAAATAATTTATAGCCGATTGTATATAAATAAGTTCTTGTTCTATTGGAGCTTTACTTGATTCGCCCTTAGTTAATGCTCTGGAAGCATAGGCTATAGGCATTTGAATTCCATTATGCTCCTGACTCAATATTGCTCCACAAGCCAGTTTACTGGCATCTGTAGTGATGCAAAATGTTTTTTCGGAATCCGGGTATTTGAGTATTTTTGGATTTAAAAGAGAATTTCTGAGATAATTGAATGCAGTTTCGCACTCAGTGGTCCATATGAACTTACAATTTTCGCGAGTTAAGCGTGACAAATGCAAAGAATGGCAAAAAAATTTGGGTATGAAACGTCTATAGTACCCAGTCAACACAGTTTCGTTTATATAACGTTACAGTAACGTAATATTAAACTGTAAAAACGTTTTCAGAACGTCACAATAAGGTTACAATAACGTTATTATTTCCTACTCAACAACGTAACAGTGTAACGTAAGAAATCAGCCTATCAAAAGCGACGGAGAAAAAACAATTTTGTTTAAGCATTTTGTACAACTTTCTTAAGGTAACAGCAGGGTTAAGAATTATTGAGAGCTATCACCGCGTTTAAATCAGTTTTAAGTGTTAAGAACCACTTAAAATTCAGTTTGGTAACAAAATGCACTTGCAATAAAACGTTTTTCTCGAGAAAATAGTCGCTTTTATGAGAGCACTTAAAGAACACGTGACTCGCTCCCGACGTATTTCTTGTAAAGTTTTTAAATATAATGAACTTTAATATTATGTATTTATAAAAAAAAAATTACGCCCGCCTGATCGGGGATCGAACCCGCCATGACTTATGTTTGCACAGGTGATACAAAGTTTTGCTACTACTTTCGTGTTTAAACTTATTACGCGTAGTAAATTCTTCTTTTAAATACGCTTGTGGTTATTTTAACTACGTCCGTTGCAGGAGCCAAATCATCGGTGTTCGTTTATGTTTATTTTACTACGATTATTCGCTTAAAGCGATGGAATAGCCTTAGATCTTCGTTATAAATATATCATTGAAATCAATGAAATTCCTCATCGTAGTAACTACTGCAAAGCTGTCGTTGAATCTATCCTTGCTATCTATACCTTACAATTGGACCTTGTATATCAATTGCAGATATCATGGATTATACGAAAAAGTTTTTTGAGTTGTGAGTCTTTATTAATTTTTGTTCTTTATTTGATCGCTCTACAATTCAAATCTAAATAAAAAAAATTGGAAAACAATTTAATTTCAATAAAAATTAAAGCGATTTTGAGTTTTTTGTTCCAAAACTCTCTAAATTTCCTCTGTAACCCTGTAACTGTTTTTTATTTAGTATTTTTGGTCCGTTTTGGTTTTATATCCACGACTTCTTTCACATAGAACACAATGGTAACAAAGCTTGTCACCAGAGTGTTTATAGAACAAAGTTGATGTCACATTTTTCGAAAACTATAAAAGATAGGAGTAAACTTTTACACAGATCGTGAGATGTAGAAAACTTAGCCTAGGATTCAGTTTTATCTCAATTTTTTCCATTTTGCGGTATAGACCACAATAATTTACGAACGACGATGTATGGACACAATTGCGGATCACAACATAAAAATTTCCATGATGCATTCAAACCAAAATTCTTTTGAAAAAAGACTAATTTTACAAAAAACTATTGTGTGGGAGCCTGTCTATGAGGCCCATTTTAATAGGATTGAACGCATTCAAAAGAGGTTCACTAAATTTGCTTTACGCAACATGTTTAGCTTTGACACTATGCCTGCTTACAATGTTAGACTTCAACTCCTTGGTTTAAAAACTCTTTCATTCCGTCGCCAAGCACAAAATGTGCTATTTATAAAAGACATAATTGACTCAAAAATTGATTCACCACAGCTGCTTAGCTTAGTTCCTTGGTATGTTCCTGAGAGACATCTCAGAGAACGAGAGCTCTTTTCATTGGAATTTCACAGAACCAATTATGGCATGAATGAGCCAATGTATCGGTGTTTGTTCCATTGCAATCGTATATGCAGTGTCCTGCACTTCGATGAAGCTCGGCAATCTTTTAAAATTAAATTGTTTTTGTTGAATTTTTGAAATTTGAATTGTTCTTAGTATTAAGCTAAGTATAGAATCATTTGAATTTTTTGAATTTTTTTTAAATTATTTATTTTTTATATTAGTATTATTTTTATTAATTATTTAAATATGTAGGTTAAGATTGTAATCTGTGAGGGGAAACCCTGTAGATGAAATGAATTGAAATGAAATGAAATGAAATGAAATGACATTTGAGTTTAACACTCCGCAGTAAAAAAAATAAAATGAGTTTTCCCAAAGCACCCGGTGCCCCAGAGTTCTCGACATTACCTTATGTATTTCTCTTGCT
>CM035807.1:44892085-44998370 GCA_020466095.1 Chlorops oryzae | reverse complement strand
TCGGCCTGGCAGCAAGACTTCGCCACCTCCCACAGGTGGCAGCAAATGATTTTCGTGTTAGTGAGTATATTCCCTAACTGAATCCAAAATTTCAAGCGCGGCGCTTATGAGGAGGGTTGACCCCTAAATTTTGCAACTTCAATCGACTGGCAGCAAGACTTCGCCACCTCCCACAGGTGGCAGCAAATGATTTTTCGCTTAGTTAGCCATTTATCTACCACTCAGCCAAAATTTCAACCGCGGCGCAGATCGCGCTTTTTTGGCCACCTCTCTGAGGTGGCAGCAAACGATTTTTGTGATGTACGAGTAAAACCCCGTCTTTTAAGATACATTTGGAATGCGGCGCTTATGAGGAGGGTAAAACCCGTGCTAGCTCCCGCACTATAACGTCCTTGCCTGGCTTTGGAATCATAGTGATTAATGATCGTTTCCATGCAGCCGGAAAATGTGCAAATTTAATTATTGAGTTGAAAAGCTTTGTAACAAAAATTATAGCAATAAACGGCATCTCTATAATCATTTTTTGAGTTATCTGATCATGACCTGGTGCCTTTTTCGGGGAGAATTGGTGTTTAATGATTTCTTTTATTTCATTTGCGTGGAAGCGAATCGGAAAATTATGAGAATTTTGTTGTAGTGAAGGAGCTTCACCATGAATTGGGGGTGGATTAGGTTGAAACACAAAGCTCAAGTGCTTTGCAAATGTAGCCGCTATTTCTTCATTACTGCGTGCCCAATTGCCATTGGAGTCTCTAATCGGAGATTCACCCTGTATGGGTGTTTTTAAGGTTTTGTTCGCTTTCCATAACGACAATTTTCCTAACTTATGTGGTGAAAGATTAGAGGCATAATTTTGACATTCCTGATCTTTTTCTCTTTGCAGAGCTTTTCTCAGCTCTTCTGTGGCCTTTAATCTATGTTTGGCTTCTGGGGACCTATTTTGTTGCCATTCGCGCCTTTTCTTTTGCTTTTCTAGTACAAGTCTTTGTATTTCACTATTGGTGGAGAAATCTCTTTTTGTATTTTTATTATATGGTGGAGTTGAATTTTCTGCCGCTGACGTTAAAATAGAATTAAGTACGTTTACGGCATCTTCCACGTGATCTTTGCACTCTATTGTGTAGCTTGTGTGTATATGAGTGGCTAAATATTTTTGAAATTTGAGCCAATTTGTTTTGGAAGACGTTAGTCCGAGGGCTGGCTTGGAGTGAGTGGATGATTCCGAAAGTCGAAAATGCACAGGAGAAAGATCTGAAGAAAGATCAAAGCTAGTCGTGGTTGAAACACTTGACCTATCTACTCCTTTGACAATGGCAAAGTCAATAAGATCTGGAATTTTTCTTTGGTCTGTGGGCCAGTAAATTGGTTGGGAGGGTGACAAGAAATCGAGCCCACCACCACTATTAATTAAAGTGTTATATAGTTGTCTACCTTTTGGATTGATCAGCCGTGAGCCCCAGTGGGTATGTTTTGCATTATAGTCACCTGCAGCTAAAAATCTGTTGCCTAACGAACTAAATAGTTCTTTAAACTGTTGTTCACTTACAATGTAGCGGGGTGGTGCATAAATAGCTGACAGAGTTAGGTTGCTGCCGTTCGTTTGTAAGCAGATGGATTTTGCCTGCAAGTAGGTTTTAGAGTATGAATTTGAACAGAAATGTTTAATTCTACTGCGAATTAATATAGTTGTAGCACCATGAGCCTTACCATCAGGGTGATTAGTTTTATAGAAGTTGAACCCGGGGATACAAAAATTGTTTTTATCTGTCAGATGTGTCTCTGAAATGAGCATTACGTCAATTGATTTATCGAAGAGATAGTGCATTAATTCTAGTTTGTGCTGGCCTATACCGTTAGCGTTCCATGAACATATATTCAACATACTCATTTTTGGGAGATAAGAATTTGGAGCATTTGGTTTTGCGTCCGCACTAACTCCTGTAGTGTAGTTTGCATTGATGCCATAAATTGTGACATACATTGCGTCAAATTGAAAATCATATTTTCCAAACTGCTATTCAGTTGTTTTGGTACATTCTGTGCGTTATTTACACCAGATTTTAAAGCATCAGCGTAGGATAAGCTGGGATTGACGGACGGAATTGATTTGGCTTGCGTTTGAGCCGATGAACGAGTTAGAAATACTTGTTTTTGAGAATTACAGGCGGCTTCTTTCTGTAAAACCAAACGATTTTTAAGCTCCTTATAAATAGGGCAGCCCCTGTAATTAGCTGTGTGGTTTCCACCACAATTACTACACTTTTTCCAAATAAGATCGTTGCTACTCTTGTTATTGCAGACGGAAGAGTGATGAAACTCTCCACATATGACGCATACTACGCGTAAGGTGCAGTATGTCTTTGTATGACCATACTCTTGGCAATTTGTTCATTGCACAGGTCCGCTACGTTTAAGCGGTTCTTCTACTGAAATCCTACGGCTAAGAAGATACTGTAAACTATATGCAGGGTGATTCTCATTTTTCCTTAATTTTACAGCATCAGGGCAGAGTTCAATTTTGAACATGGGCTGAGGGATTTTCTGTCTATTTATTATATTAATAACATGCTTGAACTGGAAGCCCTTTTCTTCCAAGGCCTGCTTAATTTCAGATGGCTCTATATCTGATTCAAGGCCTTTTATTACAACAGAAATGCCTTTGCTGCTCTTTAGTTGGTAAGTATAAAAACTCTTTTTGCTGTCTTCTAAGTTTTTAGCGACAATTCTATAATTTCTTTCGTTATAAATTTGGATCTTTGTCTCGTGACTATTCCCACGAGTTAATGGCACGATATGGAAGCTATCTTTGCCTATCAGACGAATGAGGCTGGCAACGAGGCTATTAGAGCTCCGCTCACGCAAATAAATTGGAGGCGGTTTGAATTCTCTAGTAGGCTGATTTTCGGATGAGTTATCATTCGATTTGTCAGCTAGTGGAGCAAAACGGTTACCCGATAACATATTAGTGGGGTTGGATATGACTTCCGTTTTATTTAGTTTAGCCCTATTAGCGTGTTTTCCAGTTGGACTTCTTTTACGTTTAATTATATTAACGTAGCGATGCATGCCAATCAGCATCGCCTTCTGCTCGATTTGTTCTTTTGACTTATTGTTTGAGTTTATAGAATCTTCGATAGCTGCGTTACCTGAGGTCGACGCGTTTGTTGTTGTTGTAGCGCTGGTAATGGGAGGTGCTGTAGGATCAGCTAGATTTAAGTTGCCTTTTTTTTATGAATTTTGGAACTGTTTCGCCGGTGGAATTGGAACGTTGCCTCTGAAAATAGCTTTTCAACATAGAAAATTGGCTGTTAGCTGCGAACTGTTGAAAACTTTCGTTGACGTGAAGGAATTGTTTGTTAGGTAGTTGTGAAACTTTATTTATAGCATCTTCTGTAGCTAAGAACCCATGGTTTGTGTCGACGCTATTTTTTGGAGGTGAATGAGATATTGGCATCACTTGAACCAGCTGACAGCTGAAACAGCTGCAGCAAACAGTTGTCTCTGTCTATAAAAGTGTTTTTGTAAACAAAGAGGAATGAATCGATTTTGGAATATACTTAACTTTGAGGAAATTTGGATTTTAATTCCTCAACTCACTGCCCAAAAGCAGGGAATCGGCTGGACAACAATACTCAGCCGTTCGCGAGGAAATACGACTTAACTTGTAGTTTTCTGTCTAATCGGATGTCGGAATTTAAAAGTTTACTGGAGCGCTTAAAACAACACAGCCGAACGCGACAACAGTGTTGCTTATATTGAAAACAAAAAAAAAAAAAACGTTAACTACACTAATGTGACAGTGGGCACAGTTGTAAAATGAAATTGCATTATTTAAAACAATATTCCGTGTCTTCGTTATTTGAAAAATTTTTCTTTTTACAACCGCTCTAACACCATCGACAGCACCTTTGCGATACGATGTGGCAAGAAATTTCCACTCAAGCAATTTAAATTTGAATTTCCTCATTAAATCCGGCAAGCTCCAAAACATAAATTTATTATTAAATTGGCAACTGCTTGATATAAAATAAAAGTAATACTTACGGTCGCGAACGTAGCGAACTTTGACAACAAAATACAAAAGACTGGGTAATTGTATCCGCAAAAGAATGTTGTTTAACGATTAGCGCCGCCGAACTTGTGTCATTTTTGGTCGCGAACGTACGATTTGAATATAGATAGGAATCCGATTCAAAAATAACAGTAGTTGGAACTTTTTCTTGACTCCTTGCATTTGTTTCTTTAAAATTGATTTTAGTAGAGAAAGTTTGCAGGAAAAAATGTGACCGAAACACATATTTAGCATGTAGAATAATTAAATACAAATATGTCTTACAACATAGCTCGAAATGAAAAATTTTTATTTTTCACTTTGCAGATCAAATTCCTCATGAAAACAACTGAAATATGTTAAAACACCATTGAATTATAAAAATTTGAACATTTTTTTATGGTTATACACAATCAAATTCTCAAATTATCGAACTTTTATTTTTCGGTTCTGGTTGACCGGCTGGCGGAAATGCCCATATACCGATTGAAAGCTATCAAGTAAAAGGTCATTTACTGGTAAAGATATATTATTTAAGCGTTTACACACTTAAAGGGATAAAGGTTAAACGAATATTTTGCGTTTTTGAGTAGAAAAATTATTAAATATTTTTCATCGATCGGTCAAATAGATTCTCCAGCATCGTGTTCACCGACTTCAAAAAAGTCGTTTTCCACAAAACCAATTTGAAGTTTTTTTCCCCGAAAAAACGCTGCACAGTGGGGCATCGGTGGAAAAAATAGAGTTTTTCAACTTTTGAATTTCAAATTTTTAATGATTCACTTTTGTAAACAAATGTTTGGATATGAGGAATTCGACATTCTTTTTTATGAAAATTGAATTTTTTTATTAAAAAAAAAACTAACAACAGTTAAGGGAATGTTATTCAATATATTTCAGATTAAAATTGTAGTCCAAATAGAGAACATATTTTATGTGAAAATCCGAAGCTATTGCCTTTGTTTTATTTTTTTGTGGGACAAATAGCAATTACTCTTTCGTGTAAAAAAAAAATTATTAAAATTGGAAAAGTAGAATAATTATTATAATTTTCCAGAAATTAGAGTAAAAAATTTCAACTTCTCATTTTTTGTTGGAAAAAAACTTTATGTGCTTTGCCTTGCTTAGCTCTCTTACTATATAAAAATGAAATGTATGAGCCTATAATTTCAATTTAAACAACAAAATTCACCTTCTAATACCTTTTCTGTAAGTAACATCAATTTTTTTTTAACGGGTTTTTATTATTGCATCTTCATATCATATGAACTAACAACAAGTTAATGAATCTTAAAACTAAAAAAAAAAACTAAAAAAATATTTATTAATATTCGGGCCTATTACGGTAGTCGCCGTCGACCCAAAAAATAGACGAAGCGACAGTTTTCGTATTACAGTAGTCGCCGTCGACGCAATATTGTCGTCGTCGTCGCTAAATACCTATTACCGTAGTAGCCGCGAGAGTCGCTTCTTGTCGTTTTCTGTCGCTATTTTTTTAGGTGACGACTAGCAGGCGAGCAGTGCGATAAAAGTAATAAAATGAAAACTAATTTCACTCAATAGTGAGCCAGCTTGAAAAGAACCCAAGTATGGCAAGAGGTTAGCGAAAAGGAACTATTCCTAGCAATTTTAAGGAAGAATGGGAAGTCATTTCGTCAAAATTGAATTCACCTTGTCCTCCCATGCAAACTTAAAATATCCAATCTTTGTCTTAAAATTCTCCTCTGGTAATAACTTGAATTTCTTTTATTTTTGCTTGAGCTTTCAAAATTTTTTTTACTCTTAAAACTATGTCACACAAACAAATTTTCATAAGATTGGTTCCATTTTCCGAATAAAAAATAAAAGTGCTACCAATTTCATTTAAAATTCGTCGTCGTCGTCTCGAACTAGTACCGTAATAGCTATTAAGGGGCGAAGCGACGGCGACGACGACATCGTTGCTAAGTCGTCGACGACGATAGCGGCGACAACCGTAATAGGCCCGATTATATGACACGCCAACGCGTGGACTGGGCTGCCGTTCCGTATGGCGCCAGGCTAGATTTATCTAGTCGGGCGAATCTAGCTAGGCACTAGCTAGCGCCAGGCTAGAGTTTTCTAACCGGGCTTTACCTAGAGAAAACTATCTAGGCCCAGTCTAGATTATTCTAGTCATCGCCATTACAGGGGATGTTCTAGCTAGCGCCATACTAGATTTAATTAGTCGGGTGAATCTAGCTAGGCACTAGCTAGCACCAGGCTAGAGTTTTCTATCCGGGCTTTACCTAGAGAAAACTATCTAGGGTCTGTCTAGATTATTCTAGTCATCGCCCTTACAGGGGAGGTTCTAGCTAGCGCCTAGCTAGCGCCAGGCAAGATTTATCTAGTTGAGCAATTCCAGCTAGGCCCTAGCTACCCAGCAAGAAACTGCTACCGAAACTCACTAACACATATGAGCAAGTTTTGCAGTTACTAACCCCAATACATGTTCTGTAAACATATTTTTTCTAGTGTTGCATTTTTGCGATAAGTAACCATTAAATTGTTTCCAGTCTCCTTAATTGGGAAAAGCCAAAGTGTTGCTCATGAATAAAAGCATAAAAAAAGAAATTCAAAAGTTGAAAAACTCTATTTTTTCCACCGATGCCCCACTGTGCAGCGTTTTTTCGGGGAAAAAACTTCAAATTGGTTTTGTGGAAAACGACTTTTTTGAAGTCGGTGAACACGATGCTGGAAAATCTATTTGACCGATCGATGAAAAATATTTAATAATTTTTCTACTCAAAAACGCAAAATATTCGTTTAACCTTTATCCCTTTAAGTGTGTAAACGCTTAAATAATATATCTTTACCAGTAAATGACCTTTTACTTGATAGCTTTCAATCGGTATATGGGCATTTCCGCCAGCCGGTCAACCAGAACCGAAAAATAAAAGTTCGATAATTTGAGAATTTGATTGTGTATAACCATAAAAAAATGTTCAAATTTTTATAATTCAATGGTGTTTTAACATATTTCAGTCGTTTTCATGAGCAATTTGATCTGCAAAGTGAAAAACAAAAATTTTTCATTTTGAGCTATGTTGTAAGACATATTTGTATTTAATTATTCTACATGCTAAATATGTGTTTCGGTCACATTTTTTCCTGCAAACTTTCTCTACTAAAATCAATTTTAAAGAAACAAATGCAAGGAGTCAAGAAAAAGTTCCAACTACTGTTATTTTTGAATCGGAATACTATCTATATTCAAATCGTTAGAGCGGTTGTAAAAAGAAAAGTTTTTCAAATGACGAAGACACGGAATATTGTTTTAAATAATGCACTTTCATTTTACAACTGTGCCCACTGTCACATTAGTGTAGTTAACGTTTTTTTTTTACATTGGAGTTGACAAAATTGCTCAGATATCCCGGAATTTAATGAACAAATGGAGTAACATACCGAATGTTCCTGGTGTCAGAATGATACATTCAATTTCGTGAGATGAGAATTTTGAGCTAAGCACAGGACAAACGGCCTATTCATAAAAAAAAACATTCATGAATATTATTTCATTATTAGGTATTATTATACTGTGATAGATTTTTTCAAAAATTAATTTAAAAAGACAAAACCGAATTCAACGGTTTCCCTCAATTTCGGGCACGAGGAATCGAAATGCATCATTGGTTTTTTGAGTTATCGGTGCGCCCTCATGGAACATTTTTTTTGATCACTTTTTGGCCCATATCCATGTATCAGTTGAAGTTTGGTATTCTAAGCTAACACCAAAATGTACTCAGAGATATGCTAATTAATTCTTCCGAAAACACCGTTATGATAAAATGTCGCATTAGGGAGATATAAGCCATTGAACTTCAAAAATCATACATATTTGTGTTAGTATTTTAAATATTTCGGAGCATATTTCAGGGATTTTTCATATAAAAATAAAAAAATTAAAAAAGAGTAGAGAGAATTTGAGAGTTTTGAGATAATTTTTGAGCTATACCCATAGCTCCCTAATTCGACATTTTATCATAACGGCGTTTTCGGAAGAACTATTTAATTGGCACGTCTCAATGTAAATTTTGGTGTTAGCTAAGAATACCAAAGTTCAACTGATATACACGCCGTAAAGACAGGATAGCCTCACCCGTTTATCAATGACTTAAAGCACAATTTACCTGCTATTAAGATTGCAATCAAAATCACTACTATGTAATTAGGAAGAGGGTACCTTCGTTTAATAATGACCGAAATTCCATGAGGGTGGGTTGATGCAAACTGTATTTTTTCAATTGTCTATTTTGACAGCTACGAGAATGTGCTTTTTAAAGTGTAAAGTTGAAATAGCCTCACCATACTAAAAATAATAAAACGCTTAGATTTTTGGGGTTTTTTCTTTCTTTAATTATTTATTGCAGAATTATTTGCATTTAAGACATAATTTAATACTTTGTACTGCCACCGTTGTTTACAATAACGTCAAATATTGGGTTTTGTAATGAATCGTAGAGAGATTTTATGTAGTTGAGTGAAATATCATCCCAAGCATCTCTGATGGCGTCCTGAAGCTCTTCTTTTGTTGAGTATTGCTTTGCATTTTCATACACCTTACGTGACAACCATCCCCAAACATTTTCAATAATGTTGAGGTCTGGGGAATATGGTGGCCAAGACATTAGTTCGATACCCTGGCTCTGAATCTACGATTTTACCACTCGCGAATTGTGTATCGGAGCATTATGTTGCTGAAAAATAAATGGTAGTGGCCCAAACACGTTTCACAATTCTTCAAAGGCAGTGTTAAGCAAGGTAGGTATTTGTTTGTAGGTATTTCCAGTCATCCGCTCGCTGACAAAAACTAAACTCGCCGTGCCATAATAAATTATTGCACCCTACACCAAAAATCCTCCTTCTCTGCTGTGATGGCGGTTTAAAATGTTTGCTCTTTACGTATGTCATGGAAATAATAATCGTAAACCGATCAGGTCGTCCGTTGCACAGCGTTTTCATCATGAAAAAATCACATTTACACTGCATTAAGATCTTTGGCGAATCAAAACACTTTTAACTTATGTGGATTAGAAGGGGTACTTCGTTTGGATTTATCGACGCTTAAATGTTCCATGTAGTGTTAATAAACTGTTACTTTGTTCAATTGTCTACGTCTATTCCAGCTCGAGCTCAATTCTTCTTTAAAGACATTGTACGAAGTTGAAATAGCACTTTTCTATTGCCTGCGGCGAAAGATTTCAACCTGTCCTTTAGATTTTTGTATTCAAGAAAGCGTTTTTTAGTTTTTTAATTACTTTTGATTCGCATGCAATTTTTGCATTTATAGACATATTTAAAGCTTTGTACTGCTCATTTTACAATTACGATCGAATTTAGTGGTTTCTGCAATGATCGTAAGCAATTAATTATGCTTATATAGAGTTAAAATAATCTAATTCTAAACATTCGATGCGTCAGAAATGTACATCTTTTGCTGAGTTATTTGCTTTCATTTAAAATAGCACATTCTTAGCGTGTCAACCATAACATATTGAATAATAGTTTGAGTAAACCTCGGGAATTATGGTCACATTATTAACGAAGGTACCCTGGCTTCCTGAATACTACGTTATATTTTCATTGCAATATTAGTAGCGAGATAATGTTGCTAAAGTCATGATAAAGAGTAGGTGGCCCAACGGACGTTTGGATATGCTTCAAAAAGGACAAATTTAAGCAAGTAGGTATTTGTTTGAAGGCATTATCCGATCCTGCGAAAAAACTAAATGCTGCATATAAATTATGTGCCCTAACAGGGGAAAATCGTTGAATTCATCTTGCTTGACTGACGGTATTAAAATTGATTAATAAAACATTTTAAACGTATGTTATTAATTAATACATCTGGTTTCCTCACAAATTTAGGTTAAACTTTTTCACTAGAAGACGTAATATCATTATCGAAAACGGATATGAAATACTTTGGCGAATCCGTTCTTGGACCAGTTTTAACCTAATGTGTGATACAAAGTGTTTTTTTGGAAAATTTCAAGACGCTACATTAATTTTTTTTAAATAACGTTACTTTGTTTCCAATTTGTGACGTTCCACTGCAGTCATTTTCTTTAAAGACTCATGTACAATTTATTGCAATCGAGTCGGGAGCATATTTTTTGTTTTCACTAGACAAAGCTATGAACCACTTTGCACTATATAAAATAAAACGTTTTAATTCGTAAAATGAGAAATGTTGCGTTTTTAAGTATTTTTTATATCAAACTATAGGACGTCATCAATTTTTGAGGTGTGCATGTATTGAAAAGGTATGAGTCGGGATAGAGCTTCAATTTATAGCAATTTGATGGAATTAGTAACGGGTTACTAGCCCATTGATTATTCTTATGTCTAGCAATAGTAGGTGCCAAAATCGTCTGTAAAGCGGAATAAAGATTAAAAAGACAATTTGGAATCAAAGTTCGGAAGACGAGAAATTACGGCGACAGGAATTTTTGTCGAAGTGAGGATTGATCGTACAATTTAACTTATAAAAAAAAGAATTTGTCTTAAATAGGAATTGAAAACGGAAGACGTTATTTTGCTTAACCTCGATGGATGTAGGACATTTTGAAACGTTTAAGTGTACCTGGCGTTCTAATTAAGTAGTTGATTTTGATTGCGGAATATTAATAGATTGAGAACTCGGCTGTTTAATTCATTTGAAACGGTAGGAAGACGCTGGCTCAACATGAGGTTTTCTTTTAACCGTGCATTATGGATATGGATGCAAAACGTTGCTCACCAATTAAACAGGAATTTTTCTGAAAGCTGTCCATTTTTATATGGAGCAAGGAGAAGATTGGCTGAATGATGGAGCAGGTTTCTTGGGGAACTCGTGCTCCAATTATTAGGAGAGGAATCGAGAATCGGGAGTTTGTAATGTTTGACTCACGAGAGTCTATGAACAATTGGACAAAATAAAAAATATTTAAACATATTAATTAATTACTCTGGTGTTCCTCAGCATTGGAATCTTAGTGGGTGACAAAATTGTGGCCGTCACGGTCAATTTTAAACCCGAGGGAATGTGAATGAGTGGAGAGTGCGAGGTTTCAAATTTTCGCCAAGAAAGGAATAGGAACGGTACAATGAAATTGAATTGGAGGCTTATGCTGTGAGAATGCAAACCATTTCGTTGCCGGCAGAAGACTAAACCATGTTCAAAAAGCCAATGATAGGGGTATTTTGTGGAAAAGTACAAAAGGCAAGGCTCAATAAATGACGGGAAAATATACAAATGCTTAATTCATGAAAAAAAATTGATAAGCGTATCATCGCAGATATTTTGACATTGACTCGAATGAGAGTGAGAACAAATTTGGGTACCATCGGCGGTACGATGTAGAGCATTGATTTTGTGGTGATGCGATATAAGAACTACAAACTTCGATGAGCTAGATCTTAAAGCCAAAGCTTGGATAAGCACCTACACAAAGAGGTTATGTCCAGTTTGGCGTAAAATGCGGAGAATCGTTAGTTTCTATGGAACTTTATCAGTCCAACCTAGTAAAGCAGGAAGAATGAAAGCGTGTGCCAAAATTTCATATTCTGATGAACTTGGAAAGATACTGCTGGCATGTACGGGCATAGAGCGCTTGTCGTAGTATATTTTAATGTGGGTGGACATCGAAGGCATCGAGTAGTAGCTTCGTCTAAATCTATTTATATGTCGAGAGAAGTGGCTTGCAAACCATTGAGCAAAATAAAAGGAGTGACGATTGAAATTCCTATTAAACCGGATGCTCAACCAGTAGCGCAGCCATATCGGCGAATACCAGTGGCGTTGGAAAAATTGGTCGATGAAAGGATTAAAGAACTGTCACGGCAGGGGATAATCGAGCGTGTGAGCGGTGTTGCTAGATGGGTGTCACCACTTGTAGTCGCACAAAAAGGGGAGAATGACGTACGCATTTTGTGTTGATATGCGGAGAGCTAATCTGGCGGTTGAGAGAGAAAAACATTCGTTGCCGACCATGGATGACTTTTTGCCGTATCTGAGCAAAGCAAAATGGTTTTCCAAAATGTACATCAAGCAAGCGTATCATCAGGTAGAAATTTCACGTAAATCGCGGGAAATTACCACGTTCATGACCAGAAAAGGCTTGTATAGGTACACGCGATTGATGTTTGGCATCAGTTGTGCACCGGAGATTTTTCAAAAGTTGATGGAACAGATTTTAATCGGGTGCGAAGGGGTGTTATGCTATATTGATGATATTGTGGTGCACGCGCCGACTCAGGAACTACATAATTTTCGATTGAGGAAAGTACTAGATCGTATAAGCCAATTTGACATAACATTAAACAAAGAGAAATGTAAGTTTGGCGTCAGCGAAATTGAATTTTATGGACACATCCTGTCAAGGTCTGGAGTAAAACCAAAGCACGATAAAGTGAAAGCGGTGAAGGAATTTTGGGTGCCCGTTAATGCCGAAGAAGTTCGGAGTTTCTTGGGATTGGTAAATTATGTGGGAAAATTTATTCCAAACTTCTCTACTGTCAGTGAGCCACTGCGCCGACTTATCAAGAAAGGTGTTCATTTTCAATGGGGTCCGGAACAACAAACGGCATTTGAAAAGGCTCAGCAGAGCCTTACGGATGATCTTATACTGGGATATTATGATGTAAGCTGCCGCACGCAAGTTATAGCTGACGCAAGTCCAGTTGGATTAGGGGCAGTGCTAGTACAGTTCTAAAATGGCGATAAGCGAATAATAGCGTACGCTAGTGGGAGTTTGGCGGAGACAGAAGTAAACTACGCTCACACTGAGAAAAAAGCACTAGCTTTAGTTTGGGCGGTAGAATACTTCCACTATTATTTATCTGGTCGGAGTTTCGAGTTGGTAACAGATCATAAAGCTTTACAGACGTTATTTGGACCGAAGTCTAAACCCTGTGCCCGAATTGAGAGATGGGTTATTCGAATAATGTCGTATAAATTTACAGTGATTAAGAAGCCAGGAAAGACCAACATTGCAGACCCTTTGTCAAGATTGTCAAAGCAAAGACAAGACAGAACACTATATTCAGTGGATTGTGGCTTTTGCTGAACCAAAATCTATTAAATTGGAGAAAATTGAAGAATCATCAAGCAAGGATACAGGGATCGTAGCAGTGAAACGAGCCTTGCGTGAGGGAAATTGGGGAAAAGAGGAGCTAGACGCGTATAGAGCATTCGCTCTGGAATTAAGTTTTGCTGGTAATATTCTATTAAGAGCGACACGAATTGTCATTCCAAAAGATTTGCGTGAAAGAGCTTTGCAGCTGGCTCTTGAGGGACATCCTGGGATGACTGTGATGAAGAGACGATTGAGGGCGAAAGTTTGGTGGCCTAAAATGGATGTTCATATTAAAAAATTTGTAAAAAAAAAAAATGTCGAGGGTGTCTCTTGGTAAGTCCTCAGGTGGCACCAGAACCACTTAAAATCACAAACCTGCCGTCGGCACCGTGGATACATTTAGCGATCGATTTCCCTGGACCACTACCATCTGGTCATTTCTTTCTGGTCGTAATTGATTATTTTAGTCGGTATAAGGAAGTAGAGATCATGACGAAAATCGATTGAAGTGAAACTATCAGACGGTTGAAACAGATTTTTGCTCGCTTTGGTTTACCAATCTCTAATCAAACAGATAATGGACGTCAATTTGTTAGCAAACAATTCAAGCAATATTGTTCGGCAAACAATATTAAATTGATAAATACAATTCCTTGGTGGCCGCAACAAAATGGGGAAGTTGAAAGGCAAAATCGTTCACTATTAAAACGGTTAGCTATATGTCAAATTGAAAAAAACAACTGGCAAGAGGACTTGCAGGACTATCTGCTCAAGTATCGATCCACTCAGCACTCAACGACTCTTAAAATGCCGGCTGAACTGATGTTTGGCCGCAATATCAGGGACAAATTACCTACGATTGACCAATTGGTGGGAGATGATGACTGGTTTCAGGGATCGTGATGCTGAAATAAAGCTGAAAGGTAAGGAGTATGCGGATAAGAGGAGGCGGGCTCGAAGTAATGACATCAATGAAGGGGACGAGGTGGTGGTTAAGCGTTTGATAAAACCCAGCAAACTCGACACGGTATTTGAGACAGCGATACACACAGTGGTCAAGAGGAATGGTTCAGAGGCAACGGTTGAACATTTGGGAACTGGTAGGCAATATCGAAGGAATGTTGCCCATCTGAGAAAAGTAGCGAACAACGTAAGCCCAGCAAGTTCGGAGGAGCAGCGTTTCCCGATTCGAAAATCATCCCGTAAATGCAATGCACCCAAGTACTTCCAAAGCAGTTGACAAAAAAGAAAGAAAAAGAGTGGTGTAGTATCGGGCATCTAGTAGCCGTCTAATATTATTATATATGTCTGGTGTAGTATCGGGAATCTAGTAGCCGTCTAATATTATTCTATATGTATAATATAGTAGGCTGCCAAAATGTTGTAAAGGGAGATAGAAGAATAAATAAAAAGGATAATTTTAGAGATCTAAAACTGCGGAACAGACGGAATATTACAAGGTTTTTAAACCCGAACACTTAAGAATAGTTGAAAAAATATTAGGGAATCTGCAAACCAGACTAGAAGTATTAAGCACCCGCCTAAATTTGAACATTTCAGTTCCTTCAAGCGTAACTGACTTGATTAAATCGCCACCAGAATCCCTGTTCAAGACAGAATCGGTCATTTCCGACTCGGAAACTGAAACAGAAAACGAGACAACAACAATTTTTGAACAACTCCCATTTAATCAACAACCACAAACAATAATGACATGATCGAATTTCTCGGAAATGCCGCACGACTTCTCCCGGATTTCGATGGAAAATCCGAAAACCTACAAAGTCTCCAGGATGCACCTCAATTGGTCAAATTTTAATGGAAGCACATGAGAGCGTGGCAGTAACGTTGGTTAAAACAAAACTCAAGGGTGCTGCAAAAAACATATTTTCTAACAAAACCACAACTAAAGAAACTATTGTTAAACTGAAAACATAAGTAAAATACGAATCGGTCAAAGTAACAACGGCCAAATTGCTAAATATCAACAACAAGGCAAAACAGCAAAACCTCATACAAAAGGAATTGAGGAGCTTGCCAAAGCCCTCGAAAATACATTCATTAACGATGGCTTAGATAGCAATGCAGCCAATAAATATTCCACACAGACAGGCCTTAAGGCTCGACAAGGCCCGACTTTAAAATACCCAGTGTCGCGACATTATTGGCGCACTATGTTTTGTCTTTCCGTACGAAAGTTACACAAAATTAATGATTTCGGGCTTGAATATTAACAGAACGTGCTCGTTCTACGCCTTATACTTCGTAACTTACTAAAAATTTATATTTGTTGGCGTGGCAGTGGGCCATTTTTTTCTCCACTTTTTGTTCAACTTGGTCAACCTATGTGGCGAATTTGAAGCTTTTACGCCATTTACTTCGGAAGCTAAGAAAAATCTCTATTTTTGGACGTGGCAGTGAGCGGACCACATAAATTTTTTTCCTACACCTTTCATTTGCCCTGGTCAACCTATGTTGTGAAATTGAAGCTTCTACGCCTTTTACTTCACAAGTTACGATAAACCCTCATTTGTGGGCGTGGCTCGAGGAGGACCACTTCCATTTTTTCCAGGATATGTCCCTTTTTGTAGTTTACCAGTACACCACATATCAATGAAATGTGTTGAGTGGTTCGCAAGTTACAAGCATTTTACTCAAATCACATTAAATTCATTTGTGAGCGTGGTAGTGGGCGTATGTCTCTAATATTTACTAAGGATCATGCTCGGATCTCGACATACCTGTGTGCCAAATTTCAACTTGGTTGGTATAGCCGTTTCGGAGGAGATCCGACCACAGACGAACGGACGGACATGTCTAAAGCGATTCAGTTTCTGATCCTGATCAAGAATATATGTCTATATCTATGGAACTTAGTTCTGGCTGTTACAAGATTCGCACAAAAGTAATATACCCTGCTTACGGTGGGTATAAAAATTGCAGCCATGAGAGAGTTAAACTTATCATGGAGGCAGGCACCTTTAAAACGATGAATGAGGCCGTATCCAAATTTACAACTAGTTGCACAGAGGCAATCGGCTCTCAAACCTCAATCTTGACATATCAGAACAGAAGAGGCAACAACTATAGGAGAGGCCAGGGATACAGAAATAATCGTGACTATTTTCGCGAAAATAGTAACTATTGTAGCTATAGAGGTCGGGGTGGTAATCAAACAAAATACTGCCAATATAGAAATAACTACAATAGCAGAGAAAATAGCAGAGAGAATAACCGCAGTAACGATTTAAAAAATTCACCTCCCAATAGGAACATTCGTTTGGCTACCGAAACATCATCGGAAAACCCAACACAGCCCCTAAGCAATTAAATAAAAACTTTTAGGTACATACCTACACTGAATTTGAGTCAAAGCATTTTTATTGAAGTCCGTTTTCCGAGCACTGAACAACAATTGACAATTTTTGTTGAAACGGGTGCAGAAATCTCTGTACTAAAAATGAATCGAAAATGTCAGTATAGACACAGACAATTTTTCAAATATTAGTGGTATCGGCGAAGGAGCTATCAAACCTTTACGTACAGCAATCATCGACTTACAAATCGCAGATATAATAATTCCACACAAATATCAAATAGTTGATGAAAATTTCCGCATCCCATATGACGGATTCTGGGGTGTAGGTTTCCTTAAAACTTACAATTGCATAATAGAAATAGAACCGATAAATTACCAAAATGTGGGTATACCAATTTTCACAAATTTCTCGGCAAATAAATCCATTTTGCCAGCCAGATCCGAAGTCATTCAGAAAATTGAAATATCAATACAATTCAAGGAATTGTTAATACCCAACCAAGAATTGCAACCAGGCGTTATAGTAGCCAACACAATAACAAAGTCCGATAGCCCGTTCGTCCGAATATTAAACACAACGAATAAATGCGTCACGTTAACCGGTCCAAAGCTAGATTTTGAAGATTTGGAAAAATATGAAATAGTTAAAACATCAAACAACAATTCAGAAGGAAATTAAAAAATTTTGGAAGCACTCTCTAAAAATTTTCCAAGTCCATATAAGGAAAGCTTTAAAAAACTCTGTTCGGAATTTAGTGATGTTTTTGGATTGGATGTCTCATCATTTTTTTAAATCAATTTAAATAATCTCAGCAAAAAATTACCAATTTTTCCAGTTAAAGTACGTATAATTTTAAACCAAAATTTGTCTTAAATAAGAAATTGCTGGCTGGCCATTGTAAGCCGAAGATTGTTATTTTAAGAATTTCATCACATAAAAAAAAGTTGAAGTTCGTTTTTAAATCCCATTTTTTCGATGGTTAAACCGCAAATAAGGTATAACAAATGTACCACAGATTTGAAGTAAATTGATAGAAGATTTTAAAAAAAATTAAAAAAGCATGTCTTAATTGGATCTTTTCCATACCAAAATGGCTCCCAAAGTAAAACAATTGAAAATTTTTTCAGAATTTTTGACTTTGAGCGTTTATTTTTCACACAATAACTGCAGTTTTGACCATCAATTCAATTTTGCCTTAAAGCTCACACAATTGGCTTTTAAAGGGCATAACATTTTTTCATTTACAGTACACCAATATGTTGGTAGATTTTTTTTTCTCGAATTACTGCCTAAAAACTTTAAGGCCCTATAACTCCTCAGGGGTGCATTTGGGACCCCCCCTCCCATACGATTTTTTGTTCGTCGTGACCACCCTACCATCCCTGTAAAAAAAGCACTCACCTTCGGGACACCTGTATATAAATATATGTATATATATATATATATAATATATATATAATGTATATATATATTTGTCGCTTATAGTCTTTTAAATGTACCCTTAATTGCATAAATTCCATTCCTTTTGATTTCTTTATAATTACATAAGTCGACAAAATGAAACTTTAAATTTTTTTCTGGTTTCTAATGGTTGTTTTCTGGCTGACTAAGCGCCTTTTTCTCATCCTACTTTTAAGCTCTATCTGCCAGTTAAATTTAAATTTCTTTGACTTCCCAAATAGACAAAATACAACATATTCGCATCATCTTGACATCATGCATGACTCAAACGATGCTGAAAGTATGTGTTGCTTATGAGGGACAAAATGTACTCAACTTGAGAGCAAATTATGTTTTCAGTATATGGTTACATATTGACCTCATACTCATATTATTTATTATTCATGTCATGATATGAGATCGCGAATGAATCAGTTTGATGTAGTTTTGAAAACATATTTTGAGGACTAGAATTGTTATCAAATTGTCGACAATTTTCATGCATCCCTTGATATCATTGTATGAATATCATAGTGCCCAAATAGACAGCTATGATATTCATACAATGATTTCAAGGGATGCATGAAAATTGTCGACAATTTGATAACAATTCTAGTCCTCAAAATATGTTTTCAAAACTACTTCAAATTGACTTCATTGCACGATCTCATATCATGACATGAATAATGAATAATATGAGTATGAGGTCAATATGTAACCATATACTGAAATCATAATTTGCTCTCAAGTTGAGCACATTTTGTCCCTCATAAGCAACACATACTTTCAGCATCGTTTGAGTCATGCATGATGTCAAGATGATGCGAATATGTTGTATTTTGTCTATTTGGGTGTCTATTTATTAATCAAATTTGTATGAAATTATCATCAGGATAATTAAACTTACAGATAAAAAAAAGATGAGAAAACGGCCCTAAATCAGATAATATCTGAAAGCCCAATTTTTTTTTTTTTAAGTTTGATTTTGTGGTCAGGAGGACGATATTTCAAATTTTCGCGTCAATTTCTAGATTTTTTTCAAAATCTCAGGAAGTATGTATATGTTTTGCATTATATGTATCTTGCTTTAAAGAGGAAGAAAGCACCTTTACAACGAAGTATCATGTGCGTCAATGTGTTTTACTACAAGATCTATAGGCATTCAAATCTGAAAAATGTGGATTTTTTTGAAGATTTTTCGAAATTTTTTGAATTCATTTTGATATATTTATTCGGTAAAAATTCTGAAAATCATCTTTTTGCTTTGAAACAATAACTGCGTATTTTAAGTTTTTAAAATGTTATGGTATGCTGAAATTGGTAGAGAATTGTAGAAGTTATAAGGAGTTTTCCGACTCTACTCAAATTCAAAATGCTTCAGGCAAAAATCGTCGAACATTTATTCAAACCGCTGCCGACGTCCGATTTTGATGAAAGTTCATATATAGAATAAGTGAAAAATTCTAAAAATTTTGGCACTTAAACTTTTTCAAAAAACTGATTACAACTAGTCTAGTTAGGGTCTAGTTCCAAACTGATCCATAAAGGTATTTATGTTGCTCAATATAAAAATATGTTCTTTTCTGTCTTTCGTTCTTTTTTTTTAGTTAACGATAAAAATTACAAAAAAGTTAAAAATAACAATAAAAAATGTTATTTTTCATAAGACTTATTCACATTTTCTTTCAATCTTTTATTAATTTTTCTCTTTTTTTATTTCTTTTTCTTTTTCGGCTTTTTTTTTTTTGTTGGTTTTTTCGATGGGAAACTTTATTGAATAAAGTTTATTCTTAATTCATTCATTACACTAGTTTACAAAAAATAAAAAATTTTGCGACCTGGGCCATCTGATGGTCATTTCTAAAGTAAAATTTTGTGCCGAATCTGAATATGTCATCAAAAAAATTGTAAGTAGAATAGTTTTTGAGAAATAGGCTATTTTCCGTTTTTTGAGTTTTGAAAAAAAGTATGGTTAGTAAATTGCAATTATCTCCGAATATATTTAACCGATTCTAAATTTTAAGCTACGAATTTAAAGGCAGTTAAATTGTCTACCAACAATGCCCAGAACATTTTTTAATCCAAATATACACCTAGAAGCTATTGATGAAAATTTCCAGAAATTTGTTTAATTATTAACAAAATTTCAATAAAAAAATCACTTTAAGTCTAATTTACACCATGAAAAAATTTTTTAAAAATTTTCTTCGTTCTTTGGCTTCGAAGAACGATCTTTTAGGAAGAGAGGAAGCTTATTTTGTTCGCATTCAAAATGTGAAAGTTATAAGTAATTAAGCAAAAATACACAAAAATTCATTTTGTTTAAAATCCATTATATTAGAAATGGCTCAAGTCCCCTTATATATATTGATCACATTTAATCGAAACAGGAGTAAACATGTCTTTGAAAATTCATTTCCAGCACTCCCATTTGGATTTCTTTCTGGAAAATCTTGGCGATGAAAGCGATGAACACGGCGAACGCTTCCACCAGCAAATAAAAGCCATAGAACGCCGCTATCAAGATTTTTGGGATGAGGCAATGATGGGAGAGTACTGCTGGTTTCTTATCCGGGAAACAGGTTCCCTCCATAGTAGAAAAAACAAGTAAGGGGTTTAATTCAAGAGGTTTTTAAGGCCATTAGGGAGCCCCATATTCCAACTTTTGTTAAATTTCTTTATTAAAACCGCCGCTTTTCCACGCCCACTTTTTTTGCAATTCTAATCGGAGGCTAAAATATACACTCGAATTCTAAGCTTCATTGAAATATTTCGAAAAAGTCCGATTTTGAGGAAGTGTTGGAATTTTCGTGACAGACCCTAGTACTGGAGGTACCCTTAATAAAGGACCGACAAAGGAAATTCTTTTGGAGGATGTTTATGGCTACAAAGGAAGCATAAGTGCAAGTGCAATTTCGTTCAAGTCCCATTTGAATTTCGGGTGTAGGGGACAGTTTTATAAAAACGCGCTTCTGCTAGGGCCACTTTAAAAATTTTTGGTAATCGTATTACTTGCCTTGAAACATGTTCAAATATCGAATTTCATCGAAACATCTTGAAAAACTTCGATTTTAGAGCAGTTTTTGTGATTTTCGTAACAGACCCTAGTACTGGAGGTGCCCCTAAAAATTGTCCGATCGGGTCCATTCTCGAACTTGTTTTAATCATGTCGCCGTGAGTACGCATGCCAAACTAAGATAGCGCAACTCCTTCGATAAGATAACTGTATACAGACGGACAGACAGACAGACAGACGGACATATCTAAAACCAATCTCCTGGTGACGTTGATAATTTCTATATATATTTTGTATGGTCTATCTCGACTGGTTCTGGGTGTTACACACAACCACACAAACGCAATATACCCTCGACATAGAGTGTGTTGGGTATAAAAAGGGGACTTGAGCCATTTCTAATAAAATGGAATTTAAACAAAATGAATTTTTATGTATTTTTGCTTAATTACTTATAACTTTCACATTTTTTATGTGAATTTGATCAAAATAAGCTTCCTCTCTTCCTAAAAAATCGTTCTTCGAAGCCAAAGAAAGAAGAAAATTTTTAAAAAATTTGTTCATGGTGTAAATTAGACTGAAAGTGATTTTTTATTGAAATTTTGTTAAAAATAAACAAACTGGAAATTTTCATCAATAGCTTCTAGGTGTATATTTGGATTAAAAAATGTTCTGGGCATTGTTGGTAGACAATTTAACTGCCTTTAATTTCGTAGCTTAAAATTTTGAATCGGTTAAATATATTCGGAAATAATTGCAATTTACTAACCATACTTTTTTTCAAAACTCAAAAAACGGAAAATAGCCTATTTCTCAAAAACTATTCTACTTACCATTTTTTAAATGACATATTCGGATTCAGCACAAAATTTTACTTTAGAAACGACCATCAGCTGACCCAGGTCAGATTTGCTGTAAGCTAGTGTTATAATTGTTATAAAAATATTTTTTTTTTATGAGACGCAATTGATGAGAATAATGACGATTTTATAATAAGATTTTAATAATGATTTGTGAAATTCATTTTGAAAAGTTTTTGTGAATGAAAGATGACTCAATTTCAGAAACAGCACAAGCATTTCTGTTTGCCTTTCTTTTGCTTAGTTTTGATAGCGCGACATAAGTTCAAAAACTTTTGCTATACTAATGTCGTCATTTGTAAGCATCATTGGCCATCCATGCAAATACTTCTTATGTCTGTAAATATGTGTGTTCACGCGAAATGCATCCCTGGCGAGACGAACCTGACGAGCCAGACTGACACTACCTTTTCTCAATAAGCTGTCAAAAATAATAAATGAGCAGCTTTGCTCGTTCTGTTTTGCTTCCGCTCGTATGTGGCACTCGTTTGCCTTTATGTTCCAAAGTTAATTTTCCGTTTTTTCAAAATTTTTCTATTTTAATAGACCCCTTCCCCCTCTTAATGGGAGATTCCAAACAAATAAGGTATATATTTTTTAAATGTATTCATGCAAGTATGTGCAATTGCTTGTTCAATTACAAGTACTTTTTCGATGCCGGAGTGATAGGCGACTGCTGACGAATCAAATAACTCCAATTTCATGCACGATCTAAGCAATCTTCTTTGATAGATACTAATGTATGTCTTGATGTATGTGCATGCGTTAATGGATACTCATGCAAATACTTTTTCGATCTGTAAATATGTGCATATACTTTTCAAATTATTTGGTATTGCCTTAATGCTTCTTTAAAAAGTATGTGTACATTTGCTTGAAAAATTTATTTAGTTTTGATTATTGAATTCTTATTTTGAATCTTACCTTTTACATTACCCTTGCAACGCTATTCCCCTTCCTTCATTTTAGGAAAAAGTTGGAAGATCATTTCTTGCTTAAGCTCGCGTTGTTTGTTGAAAAGCTGCTCTTGAAAAAATAGTAAAAAAAAAAAAACGTATAAGTTAATGTGCCCTGAGTGCGAACTGTTAAAATTTTATGTTTTTTGATTCAATACTTCTTTTTATTTAAAAAAAATGTATGAACAAGTATGTTGTTCCAGGAAAATCTTATTTAATCATGGCTTTGAGCCATGTTTAAAAAAAAAAAATCTTGGCCTGAAAATAAAAGTTGTTTTGATCTCAACGGCATATGATTTTGATCTTTTTTTTTTGTTATCTCTAAGGTACACAGAAATTGTGTGCGAAATCTTTGTCTATAAGAAAAGTAAAAATTTTGCATCCACTAATGAAGGTTCTTATATTGTGCTGGATATCATTCGATTCAAAAATTATGCTGCTCAGAAAATATCTATACATGTCGTGTTTCCTATCATGCATTTTATTCAGATCACTATACTTTTGTTCATCTTTACATACTCGATTTCCAAAGCTCATGTTGCTATTTACGGTCATTTTATAGTCGTCCGTTTGCGTTTGGGATTATTCTCGTCTGAGAGAGAGGAACTGTTACAGCGTTCTTTGTACGAATCCCATGCCCTCGTACTGTTAATATAACCTGGTTTCCGTCAAACCTATCGGTAAACCTATTGCAATCTTCATTTTTCAATCCTTTCGTTAAAAATTTGGCATTCTTGGCGTCCGTTGCCATATCTTCAAACGAAAATGTTTCTGCTCCTGAGTCAACCAAACGAGATATGTTGTAATCGATAGCCTTGTTGCAGGGTAATTCGATCCACACATTCTCTTTAATTGAATTCTCTGCTGCATTAACGTCAAATTTTTTTCTATTTAAATTCTTCGACAATACGATTTCTTTGCGGTCTTCTTCGAGTTTAATATATAGGTTCTTGTCCGATGTCTTGTTACCAGGGCGTGCAAACGAAACAAATGACGTTCGGGTTATGGTTTTGGCTATAAAATGATTATGGTTTTGATTACGGTTTCGTTCTGAAAAAAATTATTTCGGTTTCGTTTCGTTCCGGTTACGGTTTTTCCAAGATTTTAAGAATCGTTGATAAAATTCAAGATATTAATCTCTTCCAAAAAGTGCATCTTTGGCTGAAGTTAGGACATGGTGTAAGATGTGGCTATTTTTTTTTATCGTCATTTACCATGTTTATACGACCCGCTAGATACGTGTTCACTCGACACACTTAAGTCTATCTGTCTCTGTTTGCCCACACGATTTTTACTGGTGTCAAAAAAGACAGATAGTCTTAAACGTATCGAGTAAATACGTATCAAGTGGTCATGTAAACATGGTATGTAATTGATTAAAAGTCACATAAACATTGACTGAATGAGTCAGTTAATTCTTTTAGTGAAAAAATCACGTGTGCGGCACAACGAAACATGAAGAGAAATGTATAGGCAAGAGTACATAAACACGCACACGGGTGACTGATAAGTCAGACTGAATGTTTATGTGTATAAATGAAATTTTGGGGAAGATGTTGGAAATTGTTTCAAAAATCGTTTCGAACCGGTTTCGGTGTTTCGGTTTTGGTTCGGGAACCGGTTTCCAAAAAAATAAAATATCGGTTTCTGTTTTATTTTGGTTAGGAAAATAAACCGGTTAAAATCGGTTATGGTTTCGGTTCTGGTTCCGGTTGCACGCCCTGCTTGTTACCAAATTCTTTTCTCTGCCCGACTTTTCTCTTATGCAAAATTTTTCCCATGGAAACGTTTTCTACATCAAAGAGTATTTTGTAATTGGTATTTTAATTACAGCAAACCATGTAATTTGCCCAGCCCTGGATATTGCATTTATGTTTCTTCAAAAAGTATGTGCATATCAGGGATCGGCAAAAAAAAAAATTTAATTTTTGATTTTTTGGTTATTATCAACTCCACACTTCAAAATTCTTCATTCTGAAATAAACAAAAAATAAAAATTGAAAATATAAAATTCCAAAATAATGAACAATCCGTATTTCAGATTCTAAAAATTTGGATTGATTCTATGAAAATATTTAAAAAATTAAAAATGTGATTTTTTGAAAAATCCGAAATTTATATGTTAAAAATATGGATTGCTGGATATTTATTAATCACATTTTAAGAATTATGAATAATTAGATACTTATAATTAGAATAATAAGATTGCAGATTTTATGAATAATCAGTAATCAAAATGGCAAGATTGCGGATTTTTTCTGTAATAGTTGATATAGGACATAGAAAATTGTGTAAAAATTATCAGAGACACCAGAAGACTCTATTATGTTATGTTCGTCCATCTTTTGATCTCTCCGATTGTCTGCTTTAAAACCAGAATATTTCATAATGCACTGAAAAATACACCTAATTAAAGAGCTATAACTCAGTATAGGGGAACCTCTTAGACAAGTGCAAAAAGAAAAACTGCAAAAAACTATATATAACATTTTTTATTAATACAACCAACAAAGATTGCCTTTTTTTTACAATACATGCTTGCTTGAGATGATGAGAATAGTGAGTTTTTCATCTACCCATTAGTTTTAGCAGATGAGTTGCATTTTCTCAAAACGCGTATTTCAAAGTTTTCATCAAGCAATTGGTTGAATTTTGGCAAATTGCACATAGTAGCAAAACTGAATAACCGTTCTACTGCTGCCGAAGATGGAAGTGGCGTATTGAACTTTAAAAAAGTCGCTTTTATAGATGGATATGCGTATAAAAGCTCAAAATCACTTCTTTTGTCCGCAATAAAGTTTTGGAAATCTTCTTCGTCTGCATTGGTGTCACGGATGAGCACATGACTAGAAATCGGGAATTCCCAGGTTCAAGCCCCACACAAGAAGTTCTTCTCAAGAACATTTCAAATTCTAAATCAAATAAATATACATTAAAATAAACAAACATCTATGAAATGGGGAACTAAGAACGAAGAAAGGAGGGGAGAAAGTGCAAAACAAAAAACAAATAAATTTGAATCTCAATTTTTGCATTTTTAATTTTTACTGCCAAGTTACTTTTATCAGTCCTTTGCAATATGAATCCAATATTAAATCAAAACCGAAAAATATTGTTTTAATATTGTTTCTATATTAAAATCTGCGATATTGTGCCACCTCAAATTAAAGTTGTTTCATATTGAAACAAACATTTTCGACATTACTAGACTTTCATTAACGTTTCATATTTAATCAGTTTTTCTTTTTGCACTTGTCTAAGAGGTACCGTTATACCGAGTTATAGCTCTTTAAGTAGGTGTATTTTTCAGTGCAATATGAAATATGCTGGTTTTAAAGCAGACAATCGGACACATCAAAAGATGGACGAACATAACATAATAGTCTTCTGGTGTCTCTGATAATTTTTACACAATTTTCTATGTCCTATATCAACTATTACAGAAAAAATCCGCAATCTTGCCATTTTGATTACTGATTATCCGAGGTGCCCTAAGTGTTAGCTGCATGTGTAAAAGAGCGTAAAAGAGGACATTTTTTCACACGCATAGAACCTTTGAGCGAGAGATGAAAAAGTATAAAAGACGATCGAAATTAAAGCAAAATTGCACTTGTAATCGAGAAGCGAAGCGCACAACCGAAGCGAGCAAAAAAAACGCAGTCACGTCAATCTTTCAAATCAGTGCTATGATAAACTTCGCAGAGGGAAGACATGTGTCGCTCTGTTTTAATTTTTTAATCTTTTTTTTCCTACAATTTTTAGTTTTGTCTCAGTTAGAGTGCGTTGAGAGCTTAGTATGCTGTAGACTTTTGGCGAGGTAGGGCCTATGTCGCTCGATTTTTTCTTACTCTCTAGCATTTTTAATTTTATGTGTTTGTTGTATCACTACAGATACATGCAATCTAATTGCGCCTGTTGTGGTGGGCAGCTCCGCAATCTTATTATTCTAATTATAAGTATCTAATTATTCATAATTCTTAAAATGGGATTAATAAATATCCATTTTTCAAAAAATCACATTTTTAATTTTTTAAATGTTTTCATAGAATCAATCCAAATTTTTAGAATCTGAAATGCGGATTGTTCATTATTTGAGAATTTTATATTTTCAATTTTTATTTTTCTTTATTAAGAAATTAAAAAATGATATTTCTTGATCAATCCGTAATCAGTAATGATAATATTGCTGAAAATATTATTAGTGCCGATCCCTGGTGCACATTTGCTTGAAAAATTTATTTAGTTCTTATTATTGAATTTTTCTTTTTAATCTTACCTTTTTACATTACCCTTCCCCTGTTATGGAAAACGTCTGGAATTTCTTGGTTAGGTTCTCGTTTTTTGACGAGAACTGCTCGTATAAATTAGAAAATAATGTACCACGTGATCTTACTGTTACTCTTTTTATATTATTTACCGATTCAATACTTCTCTAAAAAAAACGGTACATGAACATGCCTACTGCTTTAAAGAAATCTTATTTATTCTTAGTTTTACGCGAATTCGAAAAAGAATTCTTTTGAAAATTCGCTGAAAATCAAAGTTTTCTGTCTGCAGCATTTGTTTGTCGGTTTATCGTTTATTCCATAAAATATTTTAACCCTCTAGCATGTAAGACCGCCCTCAGGCGGGCATCAATAAAAGCTAAATGGCAGCAAGCCCGTTGATATATTTATATGTCAATATGATTATTAGCATCTGGCAAGTCTCTGAGCACATTTTGAGCGATCACTGAAGTCTCTGTGACGTTTGGTTGAGTTTTTACAGTCATTTGAATGCGTTAACCAAGAAATTAGCACGTAAAAACTTTTCGTACAATTGTTTTTTAAATTTTCAAACAACCAAAACTTTTGTTTTTGTTTGCCGAATCATGTGAAATAATATTTTCTGAGTGATTTGAACCTTCTACTTTCGAATAATTTCTTATTTTATTATATTAAATATTTTTTTCGCAAGAATTTTAGAGGGGGCGGTTTTTCGATTTTTTCACCTGGCGGTCGACAGATAATTTTTTTTTGGATTTCAACATCAGATTCGGATTCCACCCACCCAAACTATTTTAGAAAAAAATTTTCGTCAAAAAATTTCTAGCCATTCAATTTTGCATGCTAGAGGGTTAATGTACACACAGAAATTGTAGCAACTGTAGTGCCAACTAACGGACTTACACAGCTTGTTGCTGCGCTCGACCACTTTTTCTACTTGAAGCTGGTGTTTTTGATAACGGGTTAGAGAAGTAGAGAAGAAAAAAGAGATAGGAAGTGGGAAGAGGGAGAAAGAGAGAGATAAAATTAGAGAGAGAGAGAAGAGAGAGAGAGGGGAGAGAGAGAGAGAGAGAGAGAGAGAGAGAGATAGAGATAGAGAAGAGATAGAGAGAGAGAGAGAAGGAGAGAGAGAGAGAAGGGAGAGAAGAGAGAGAGAGAGAGGAGAGAGAGAGAAAGAGAAGAGAGGAGAGAGAGAGAGGGAGAGAGAGAGAGAGGAAAGGGAGAGAAGAGAGGGAAAGGGGAGAGAGAGAGGGAAAGGGAGAGGGGAGGAGAGGGGGAGAGAGAGAGAGAAGGGGAAAGGGAGAGAGAGAGAGGGAAAGGGAGAGGAGAGGGGAAAGGGAGAGAGGAGAGGGGAGAGAGAGAGAGGGAGAGAGAGAGAGGGAGGAGAGAGAGAAGGGGAGAGAGAGAGAGGGAAAGAGAGGAGGAGAGAGGGGGAAGAGGGGAGAGAGAGAGGGAGAGAGAGAAGGGGAGAGAGAGAGGGAGGGATAGGGAGAGAGAGAGGGAGGGATAGGGAGAGAGAGGGAGAGGGAGGGATAGGGAGAGAGAGGGACAGGACAGAGAGAGAAGAGAGAGAGAGAAGGAGAGAACAGAGAGAGAGAGACAGAAAAGAGAGAGAGAGAGAGAAGAGAGAGGACAGAGAGAGAGAGACAGAGAGAGAGAGAAAGAGAGAGAAAAGAGAGAGAGAGACAAGAGAGAGAGAAAGAAAGAGAGGGAGAGAGAGAGAGAGAGAAGAGAGAGAGAGGACAGAGAGAGAGAAAGAGAGAGAGAGAGAAAGAGAGAGAGAGAGAGAGAGAGAGAAGAGGAGAGAGAGACAGAGAAGAGAGAGACAAGAGAGAGAGAGAAAGAGAGAGAGAGAAAAGAGAGAGAGAGAGACAGAGAGAGAGGGACAGAGATACACAGAGAGAGAGAGAGAGAGAGAGAGAGAGAGAAGAGGAGAGAGAGAGAGAGAGATAGAGAGAGAGGGACAGAGATACAGAGAGAGGGACAGAGATACAGAGAGAGGGACAGAGAGATAGAGAGAGAGAGAGAGAGAGAGAGAGAGAGAGAGAGAAGAGAGAGACAGAGAGACAGAGAGAGAGAGAGGAAGCGAGAGAAAGATAGAAATTTTCTGCTGGGATTCCTCGGTAAATGGAGTATCCAACACAAAAATAATTTTTCAATTCGAAATAGCAGTTCTAGAGATTAGCGCATTTGAACAAACAAACAAACTCTTCCGTATAGATTCTTTTATAAATATCTTACTCAATATCACGAGCAACGACGCCGCGAGCAACAGCTAGTGTTCCATAGAATCATGTGCGCATTTTCATCCGCAATGCCATGCGCACACTGTGAAAACTCATCTCGACTGAAGAAATCATCCCCATTGATTCGCCTTGCAAGCTTGTGAAGAGACGATTGAGACGATTTGCACTCTCATGTTTTCTCTCTCTGCTCTGGTCAAACCGGTTTGTACTGTTGTGTATTCGAGTGGTTTGTGGGTGAGGGATGTTCGGGGATGTGGTATGGGAGAGTTTTTTTAATCTTCCCCGTGCGCTCCTCTCCAACAAACCAACATTGTTGTTGCGCAAAATGAACAATGACTATGTTGAAAACATATTGAATTCGCCAAGATCATGAAATTCTAAAATTGGCTGTCCTATCATCGATTTAATAGACGTTATCACGTCAAAAGAAAGTCAAGTTAAATTTTTGCCAAAAAAAGATAGATTTCAAATTAATTTGAATACAAACAGAGAAGCTAAAGACAAACGTTGGGTTATATTGTGTTGATAATCGTAATATTCAAATAATACCATTATATATTCTAATATAATTTTCCATTGCTTATTTATTTGATACCATTCTAAAATATATTTTTCTCCAGTTCTGACAAAACATTATTAAAGGCATTAAATTGAAAATAAATATTTATCAACGCATTCGATACGTATTAGTTTCATGTATGTCTGACAATTCACCTTTGAAGTTAACGTCAATGACAAAATCTAAGTCCCGATTGTTGCGCTCATTTGGCTTCATTTCAAATGTGCCAGTTATTTCTTCACCTCTCTTTACTGTCATAATAATCGTCGAGATAAAATACTGTTTGTTTCCAGTGTGTATATGTGCATTCTGGTCCAGTACTAAATCCCAATCGTTTGTGGCATTTCGTAAATTCGATGTTGAAATATGTTACAAGCGCTTGAACAAAATCATTACGCTTAACAATTAAACTGAATGGACTTGAAAACTTTAGGTCTGCCTTTTGAACAGTATACAAATCGACTTCTTTGATTAAGCATGCTGTTGTTACCACTTGCTTCGAATCAACAACATCAACAAGCGGCTCAGTTACAGCCACTTTACGAATACAGCTCATATCAAATCCATAGACATCATCCCACCAGTTTATTTTTTCGTCCTTGTACTGACGATCTTCTATAGCGGTTATATATAAAGTTCCTCGATCAGGAAACATCATCCCATCCGGTTTAAGCCACTTATCACGAGCGTATAATACCGTGTCAAGCATAGACTCGTAGAAAAGACAGTACCTGGAACAAATAAATAAATAATAAACAAAAGTAAACACTCACTCAAGCAAGATCTACGGGAAACTTAACTAGCTCAGCCGTACATTATCGCATGCATGAAAAAATCATTAATGCAGAAGTATTGAAGCATTCATTTGTAAAGCGGCCAATTGGTGCTTTTTCGAATGATCTTCTAGTGAAAATATCATGGAAGCAAGAGCTTCAGAACATACCCTTCTTCAAATGAAATTTTCATTTGAAAAAATACTGATTAGTCTTCTATTTAGGTTCTGATTATGTATGGCAACCAAAAAAAGTTGAGTTGCCTCAGAGGCAACCGAACTATTGAGGCAACCGAACTATTAAGGCAACCGAACTATTGAGGCAACCGAACTATTAAGGCAACCGAACTAGAAATTGTGATTGCGGATGGCAACTTATTTTGGTTGACTATTGCGTCGCGCTGTCAACTGAAAATCTGGCATTTTCGGCAACTAAAAACATATGTTTCAAGAGACCGTCAATATTTTTTGAAGTGGATTTGAAAAATTTTTTTTTTGTTAAGTTTATGCATTAGGTTCACAAATTACGCGATAAAAAGAAATATGGAGATTACTTCGGAGATTTTTTTTACTCGCTGAAAATTAGAGACCAGGACACGCAATAGGATTTGTAATGCGTTGAAGCAATTGCAACAGCCAAGCAGCGGGCACGTTTAAAAATGCATTTGAATTGTGTTTAATTCAACTAAGCAATGAGACATCGCGCTATTTACTCGATGAATAAAACGCGACGTGGATAGAAGTTTAAATGTCTTTAATATGGTTTTGGCACAAACACCAATATGTATAGTGCTAAAAGAAGAGCAAAATGTACTTGAGCGACGAATATATGGAACATAATAGAGGCTTAAAAAATTTTTCCAAACCGGATCTTTAGAGAAAATCTGAATTTAAGGACATTCTGGATTACATTAATAAAATCAGGATTATTTGATTAAACTGAAGTTAGTCCTTAAAGATTCAGTTATTCGGGAAATGTATTCCAATTATTTTTTTATTGCTTGTTTTCAATCCAAATGAAATCTTTCACCGCCCTATATCTGGAAGCTGTTCCAAAAGCTCCATTAACTTTTGTTAATATTTTTATTTTTTTTTTTTTTTGCTATCACCATTTTGTGTTTAATATATAAAAACTATCAATAATTACAATACTTTCGTAGTTTAAAATTTTTCCATTAACTATGTTCCATTTTACGAACTATTACACCCCCAGGCAACTGAAAAATGGAAAAGGCAAGGCCATCCGTAATCGCTACAAAATTTGTGAGGCAACTAAAAAATCAGCTGCATGTTTTTACATAATCGCAATTTGGTTGTCTTGCGCGAAATGCAACCAAACTAAAAAAAAGATGCCATACATAATCAGCACCTTAATGAGGATCTTATGAAATTGTCATGGCAGCACTGTTTTAAATAATTTCAAGATTACACATTTTTTTGGCAATAGTTGCCAGACTCTTATATAAAATAAAAATAAATGAGACTGATTTGAATATAATATTTTTATATGGCAATAAACAAATGCTACATATATTGTTATGCATATATATTATTTGAAACAATATGAACTTTACAGTTCCATCGTACGATTCCAATGCTTGGTAAATTGATATGGTGGTGGCTTTTTTTCCTGTAAATAAAAGCACCTAATAGCCTTTTCAGACTAGCAGCTAAATCTAGATTTAGAGCCAACTTCTGCATTTATCCCTGTATTTGAATGCATTTAGGGCCTGCTAAATGCAGAGATATATTCTGAATTTATGATGAATTCGCTGCAACAGTGGCGAGAAAAGTACGAAATAAAATTTAATTCTAGGCAGCCCCAGCCCAAACAACCGGTTGACGCGTGCCGCAAATTGTGAAAAATCGAGAAAAGTGTGTTTAAAAGAAACGAAAAAACCCAATTTTTTTATAAAAACTATGTTCCTCCTCTTTAAATATGACAAGCCCTCTATTTTGAGAAGCTCCCTTCTATCCATTTTCCTTGTTTTTAAAGACATTCAAAAATAAGGAGGCCAATTTTATAATAAGTCAATGCGGGACAACCACCCCTATCCAAAAAAGACACAGAATTTGCTGGAATTGTTGTACTTAAATTAGCAAGCAACAATATTACTATTGATTTATGAATAATGAATTATATATAATGGATAAAATATAATTTATTTGATGTTGCAATACGGGATCACAACTGTCTTTACGGGACGGTTCCGCAGAATGCGGGACGGTTGGCCGCCTTATTCAACAAACGAAACAGTTGACTTAAATGCAGAATGGTGCTAAATGCAAATAGGTGTAGTCTGAAAGGGTATTTTTGACAACTGCATTTAGCGTGCTAAATACTGCTTTTATTTGCTAGTCTGAAAAGCCTATAAGCCTGAATTTAATTCAGTGGCAATATAATCTTAGGGAGCGTTGAAGTATTACGTAACGCATTTTTTGAAGATTTTTAAACCTCCGTTCCCCACTTTTAATTTAAAGACTTCATCCCCAAAACAGTCTAATCTTGAAAAATAAGAGCAGTGGTACTAGAAATATAACCCAAGTAGAGATTCCTTTGAAGCATTGCTAAAAATACTAAATGATGAGAGCTGTGATGTTCCACTTTCTTTGAAAACAGTTTTAGGAAAACCTCAGCAGTCAAACATATCCGTAGTAGAGCCGGGGACATATTTATATTTAGGCCATGCAAAAAAATTAATATTGATTCTTAGCAATTTAGATAGACGCTTTTTGGATGATAGCATTGTTTTAGACTTTGGTATCGATGGCTTACCACTCTATATGAGCTCAATAATAACTCTTTGGCTTATTCAAGCACATGATAATATAAACAAGTAAGAAAGCTAAAGTCGGTCAAGCCCGACTTTGAAATACCCAGCGTCCCAACATTATTTGCGCACTATGTTTTGCCTCTCCATTTGTAGGTGTGGCAGTGGGCAGGCCACATAAATTTTTTTCCTGCACCTTTCATTCGCCTTGGTCAACCTATGTTGCGAATTTGAAGCTTCTACGCCTTTTACTTCCGAAGTTGAGTCACATTCTATAGTTTGTCGTGAGCAGTTGTCTTCTGTATCGTGCGATAAGCTTACTGTACCGCGAAACATAACCCCCCGTTTTACTCCGAGCTCCGTATACTTTTCATCTCACGCTCGCATATAAACACACGTCTGTATAGACAACCACTCTTTACATCATGCCCCCTGGGCGCTCCCCCCTGGGGGATAACAGATTTAGCCTCTTGGCTACAAAACTAAAACAAACAAAAAAAAGACAAACAAAAAAACTCGTGATCGACGAATTCCCAAAACTGCCAAAAATACAACAACCTGACCATATATATTACAGTGTCCGCAACTAACACAAATAAAACAATATGCCAATACTCATGCTTCGCTGTTTACCGTTCTCTCCAATTAATAAGCAAAAATCTAATTAAAATAAACACCATGAGAGACGGGAATTTACTCATCCTAGTGAAAGACAAAGCAACGGCTGAAAAATTCATAAAAACGCAGACTTTGCCCGGCATATGCGAAATAAAGTGCTCACTACACCAAAACCTTAACTTAACCAAGGGTACCATTTATGCACCATACCTAATCAACATACCAGACGAAGAAATAATACGTGAACTCAGTCCTCAAGGAGTCACGGCGGTCTACAAATTCACAAAATTAACTCATGGGAAACTAAGTCCTTCTGGCGTATTACTTCTAACATTTGAGCTCTACCACCTACCAGAAAAAATCGACATAAGCTGGAACCGCGTTGAGATGAAGAAATATATACCTAATCCAATGAGATGCCAAACATTCCAACTACTTGGACATAGAGCCAAGTTTTGTAAAAATTCGCCCACATGTGTCAACTGTAATCTGCCGCCCCACTCCCCTATCGGCTGTACACGTACATACTGTGCCAACTGCGCCGAAGAACATCCAGCCTCCTCCACATCATGTAAAAAATACATTCAAAAAAAAAAATCATAGAAATAAAAAATAAAAAAAATAAATGCTCAGTGGGTGAAGCTAGATCGGTCTACAAATCACAACTCCCCGCTATATCACCAATTAATAGCTATGCCACAGCCGCGTCAGGCTCACTAACACCACCAATAACATGCACGTTAGAAAACCCCGATCAACATCTAAACAACGATAAAACAATTCTCACACCTCCAACAATACTGACGCCTCCAACAACATCTGAACCAAAAAAAAACTACAAAAAACACACAATATTCACTTACCTATTCGGAACCGATTAACAATAACAATAAAAAAGCCAAATACGACAACACACAAATCAGAAATCAAAATATACACGAGAATCATGAAGAAAAAAAAAAAAAAAACAACACATGTGAGCAAGCCCTGCTCGCAAGCGAAGACGAAATGCAAATAGACGGCAACAAAGAAGACTGGTTCCAATCACAATACCGCAAACTGCAGCAGCACGCTACGGACCACGACGGCGGCTTATCTACTTTTGACAACAGTTTGTAAACTCAATTTTATAAGTAGTAATACATAGATTTAAAAATTCCAACCACTACTTACATCACATTTAAACTTTTATAAATTAACTTATAATGTATTTACGTATTATTCAATGGAATATTAACGGATATTACAACAATTATAATGAACTATGCCTACTAATCAAAGACAAAAACCCGGACATAATTTCACTACAAGAAACTCACCTGCCGTATCAGTATACTTGCAGTGCCGTACCAAAGCCCTATACAGGCTACTTTTCTAATCTGCAAAACATAACATCCTCAAAACAAGGTATTGCAGTGCTAATTAAACAACACATCCCCCACAAAATGCTATATCGAAACCTTCATCTCCACTTTGGCCATTCAAATTAATATTGACCACCAATTCAGCTTAATCAATGTTTACATCCCCCCACTAGAAAATTTCGAAGAAAACCATCTATATACAGCAATAAACCATATAACAGGCCCATTTATTCTTACCGGGGACCTTAATGCTTGGCACCCCCTCTGGGGTTCGCCAAAGGCTAATGCACGCGGTAGTAAATTAGAGAACATTATCACAACTGAAAACCTTACAGTGCTCAACGACGGAAATCCCACTCATTTTTCTTCCCATAACACATTTACTCACGTCGATCTTACACTGACCTCTTCTCAACTCACACCAAAATGTAACTGGGAGGTTTCGCAGCACCTTTACGGTAGTGATCATTTCCCTATTACTACAGATATTATTACCAAGCTAAGCCCAGCGAACATAAAACCAAACATCAAATTTATTGTCGAAAAAGCGAATTGGGGGCATTTCACGTCAAGTGTACCCGCTCAAAAATCTTCATACCTGGGATTTCGATGAAACTTGGTGGAAATGTTGCGCTATGAGAGTACATGAATTGTGCAAAAGGAGGAGGGGAAATATTGAACGGGTGCCTAGATACAGGGTGTTAAACTTTCGGTCCTTTTTGTATTCAAAAAATTCTACGTCTCGCAAATTGGGAAATGAAAAAAATGTGATAAAGGATTTTTATAGATTTTTGTCTGCTCTTTCCGAAAAAAAATATTACAATTCCCAGAAATTATTATTGATGCACAAAAAAACGGTTTTTATTTTTATAAGCAATTTTTCGCCGAATGCGACATTTTTGATATTTTTTCAAATAATTTTAAACGAAAGCTGAGCTTTTTTTCTATAAAATGGATGGGATCTCCAAAACTTACAACTCAATGGCGGTGTAGAACCCAGCGCGACCCACGCGCCAAGAACGCAGAAGCCGCTATTCAGCTGTGGCTGCTGAACTTTTCTAGTTGATAAAGCTGAATAGCGGCTTCTGCGTGCTTGGCGCGTGGGTCGCGCTGGGTTCTACACCTCCATTAATTCGTTCATTCACTCGTTCATTAAAAACTCTTCTCGAATATAGGCACTCTAACGTTGTATTCAAAAAAGCCGTCATAAAGGCTAAGCGCCTATCCTTCGAATCTTTCACTTCCCGAGTGACCCCCACATCCTCCCCCAAAAAAATATGGACTGACATAAAATCGCTCACAGGAGCACCTAAACATGCTATCCGACTACTAAGAGATAACAACAAGTCTTACCTTCTCTTCCGATATAGCAAATGCTTTCGCTTCCTCCTGGCAGAACTACGCAAATGACTCAAACTTCACTAGCGAATACATAAGAGCAAAGAACCTCAGTACATCTAAGCCACTCAAACGTCAAAAGCTTGCAATTACATTTCCGTCCTCCCCCCTCTGATTTAAGAGAAGCAAATCAGATGTTAAACTTACCCCATCCATTCCGAGATTATTATGTCCACTTTTTCAACATCCTTTGGCAACTCGATTTCTTCAATTTTTCCTTTTATAACTTTAATTATATCTTGCAGGTTATTGTCAATCACCACTTGCCGGGCAAATTCCACAATATTTGAACAGTCGACTGCGATTACTTTCCGAGCTCCTGATTTTGCGGCGAACATTGACAATATCCCTGTTCCGCAACCAACATCCAACACAACCTTAAGAAAAAAATATATACCAAATAAGACTGGCTTTATATAAGCTTACCTTGTTCCGAAAAAGGTGTTTATTATGGTACATAGCATTTCTATATGTCACAGTGCGGACCTCGTCTTTTAACATTTCCTCATGAATTCCAAAATGGGCGTACGAATCAAAATAGTAATCCCGGGAAGTCATTTCAGCTGGTGATGGATTCTTAGTCTGGTCTGATAGAATTTCTTTTGCAGTGCTATGCAGTTTTTCGTTTGAAACAGGTTGCATCTTTCCAACACCCGACTAGTAGTAAGATAAGTTTTTCTAACGTTAAAAAATCGGTCCATTCATACATGAATTCGCCTGTAGTTTTTTCCCAAGAAAGTTTTCTCCGCGGAAAAGGAAGTATTCTACGTCCAAATCCATACTAGGCGACAGTCGCCGGAGACGCACTCTGTTTTGTTGGCGAGAGACGGCCGGAGAAAAGAGAGAATAGTAACCCTGTCTCTTTCCCGGCCTACTTCCTTTCAAAACATGTCTTGGGCGACTATCGCCTAGTATGGAACAGGACTAAGCGTCAATAAAAGAATGAATGTGTTCAAAAAAGCAGAATTTTTTTCAAATCCGCAAGGAAAAATTCCCCAGGAATATTTCTAATTAAGCTGAATAATAATTCTTACCATGTTCATCAGATCTATATCGCAATGCGGTATAAACTCGGGATGGGCAAAAAACATCGATATATCGAAACATCGATGTTTTAAAAACGATATATCGCCAATTTTTAAGGGCCACATAAACATTCAATCTGATTGAATCAATCATTTAGTTGTGTTAGTGAAAATAAGTATGTGTGCGGCTCACCGATACGATTTTCGTTTGATGTATCAATCTATCGAATTATCAAATGAGTTTGATATTTTGCCATGGCGCTTCGATAAAATGCTCATTTGATGTATCGTGTGTAGCACAATCGTTTGCATTCTTTAATCGAAGGATGAACATGTGCGCGGATAAAAACGAGAAGGAAGAAGAAAAAGAATTTATTCTTGAATTTATAAATTTATGATGAGTGAAAATTGGCCTCTTTTTATGCCATGCCTTCATCCAAAGTCGTTTCTTTTAAATGTTTTTCTTTTTTTGCTTTTGTTGCTCTGCTACTACAAGAGCGACTCCAATTAGCACGTCATCCGAAATATCCATTGTGAACTTGCCTCTACAATAGAATGAAATGAATGACTGATTCAAGCAATATGATGTTAAATGTATGGGCAAGAGTACATCAACACGGACACGGGTGATTGATCAATCAGATTGAATGTTTATGTGGCCTATTACTGACATTTTGGTTCCACGATATATCGTACATCGATGTTTTTTTTTCTGATATCGAAAACGATAGTTTTCGAACAAGAAAAATATTAAAATCGTGAAGGACATGTTGTTTCCCGTGCTAAGCCAAAGTTGTGACGTTCGGCTTCACAGGCAAAACAACAGCAACGAATCTCTCGTTTTGTATATGTTACGTCATAGGCGTGAAGTGGCGCTATCTCGTTCTATTTATATAATTGCAAGGACATAGATTAAAAATTTTTAAGAGCCGTTATGAAAACGTGTCATGCACGCACTTTTTGCTTTTACACTGTCATTAATTTCATCAATTCGTGCGTAATTGCTAGTACCCGTCATAGTTTAAAGGCCGCTTAATTGGTTTGTTTTATATATCGATATATCGAAACATCGATATTTCCCCACCATAGTATGAGGCCATTTACACGTTAAGACATTTCGATAATGACACAAATTTTCGATGGCAAGGGAGGCAGGGGGAAGAGAGAAAAATGCTACCATAACACATCGCCGCGCGCCCCTAGTCCACAAAAAGTGTGTTTCATTATCGAAATGTCTTAACGTGTAAATGGCGTATATCGTTCAAATTTTGATATTTCTTAAAAACATCGATATGATATAAATCGATGTATTTTCCCATTTTGCCCATCCCTAGTATAAACCAGTGTGTACCATGTTCTTCCAAAATCCAGAAAAGCGCCCTTGCAATATTTATTAGAGATGTCGATATTATATTGGCTGGTCCTATAACATGCTTAGTCGCTGTTTATATTATGCGATAAGATGTTGGTATCTAAGGAAGTGAAGCGCTCAGACGGGGTCGAGCGTATAAACGTTCCTTTATTCCAATGCTGAGGTATAGGAAACCAAGAGCTCCGACAGTGTCGAGCGTATAATAGTCCCTATATTTCCTTTTAAATAAAAGATTGTATCTAAGGTTTAATCCTTTTATTTAATGTTTGAATCCTTAGGTCTAAACAGAATTACTATATCCTAACTTGAAACTGCCCTATGCTTCCGACGTCGTGGCCCGTGGGTGAGTACGCTCGCAGAAGAAGTCCTCCTCCAGTTGTCGAAGCTTCGTTTATATAAATCAATATTGCTGATCTTGCAATATTTAATATTCCCATGATCCGCGATCGTCGTCGATTCTTCCCGAACATATTGCATAATCTTGACCGCGACCTTCACCTGTAATTGTACCAACATTGCCATACTGTTGTTGTTGCCTTTACTTCCGTTAACTTAGTGGAGTTGTTGTTGTTATTGCCAGCGATCAGATTGCAATTGTGCATTCGCTGTACCAGTGCTAATGTTTGTCAATCGTGCATAAACTGTGCTTGTGTTGTTGTTGTTGTTGCTAGCTGTCGCCCTGCAAGTGCATGCACCGTGTTTGTGCTTAATGTTCTTGTAATTTCCAGCAATCGGGTTGCGCATATACTTATGCTCGTGCTGGTGTTGTTGTTGTAGTAGCCAAACTGTCTCTGTTAGCGGTTTTTGCTGGCCGTTGCTTTTCAGTAGCGTTGAATCACCTTGACGAAGAAATTCATGAGTGCAGGTCACTGCCTTTTGTTTGCAGTTTAAGGTGAGCACATGTGAGTTTGGGAGAGACTCACAACATCCCTCCCCCTTTGAAGAAAGTCGCAACAAGGCGACGATAGAAAACTCCGAACTGAATGCTTCTTGTCATGCATCAGTTCGATTAAATTGTGGCGGTTGAGATTTTACTGGATGATTTTCATGTTAATTTTGCTGTTGAAAGTTGTTTGGAGCACACAGCGATCGGAAGATAATTTGTTGAAAGCTATTTGTGTCGCAAGTCTGATTTCACCTTGGCGATGGCTGGTAGAGGTAAACATTCTCGCTGTTTGTCCTTCATGTTTTGATAAGGCTTGGTACATATTGACGTGCATCTGCTTACCACTAGACTGTGTTACATTATTACAAAGTTGTAATTTGTTGCTGTTTTATTTTGAATTGGTTTGGCCATCTGCAGTTTGGGGTAAAACATCATCTTCGGTTGACAGTTGAGGGCTGAAGTTCTAAGTGATGACTTATTGCTAACTTATTGCGTAATTTAGACGTTAATGTAAATGTTAACATATTTTCTCTTTTAGAATTTTGTTTTGTGTTCTACATCTTCCTTAATTAACATTTTATTTTGATCGGATTGTAAAAGGTTTTTTTTGTAATCGATCCCTTCCCTCTCTTTAAGGAAGGTTGCAAATTTACTCTTTTTATAATTTCTTTCTTCTATAAAATCTTGTATAAAAAAAAATTTTTTGTTTTTTTATTTTAATTTTATTTTTTTTTCTTAATTGATATAATTTAATGAAAAACTAAGATTATATAAATTTTTCTTCACATAAAATGTTGAACATATATAAAGTTTAGGTACACATTTTCTAAAAAAATATATTTTTTTTCTAGCATTCTTTTTCTTAATTTTTAGCATGGCTCTATTTTTTATTGAATGAAGTTTTAATTCACTGATTTTAGGGTTCAATTAGTATCTTTTTTATTTTTCGATAGTTATATAATATTTTTGTATTATTTTGAATATTTTCTTGCCAATAAGTTCTTTTTTTTTATTTTTTCAAGTTCTACCATATTTGTGTTTTTTATGAATTTAAGTATAATCTCTTTTTTTTTATATAAGTATGTACCTACTTATGTTAAAAAAAAAATTTTATTTTTTTTTCTCATATTCTTTTCGTCCAAACAGTAAAAAGTGTTTTATAAACGCAAAAATACCTATGCTTTCAAGGTATTGATTTTGAATTAAACGTTTTTGAGTATATAAAAATATTTTGTGAATATCTGTATATACTTGTTAATATTTACCAATTTATTTTGCTTTGCTCTACCGGCTCGCTATCGCTTTTGTGGTCGGATTCCTTGGTTAACCTAAAAAATAATAAAAATACAGATTATGTGCCCTGAGTCCCTCCTGGTTCTTTCAAAGGCATGGTGGTCTTTACCCATAAAGGTACACTTACAAAATGAGATTAAACTGGTGTTGCAAAAACTTTAAAATTCGTATGTTTAATATTTTAAAAACAAGTTTTGTTTTTAACTCTATTCCGAAAATTTCTTAAACCATTTGTTTTTCGTCGCCATTCCTTATGTAGATATCGCAATAAGCGATATTAAAAATAATTTTTTTTTTTTTTTTTTTGACAATAATGATTAAATATAAACACATTCAAGTCTCGTTTTAGTCAAGAAGAACCTATGTTTTGGGACAGTATTTTGAATTTTGAATTAAGCTACGGCACATTATAGTTATGGGCGAAAAATTTGTCTAGATCTTTTAAATCTCTTGTATGTTTTATCTTCGTTTGCAAGGATTTTAATTTAGATTTGCTTTGTTTGAGAACAGATTCTTTTACAATGGAGAGAACCTTTTGAATTGATATTTGCATTACATTCGGACCTTTGAAATACTCGTACAACGTCACTTCTCTAACCTCTGACTCTTCATTTAGGTTTATATTTTCAACTGATACCTTCTCTTGGGGATTTCTATCTCTATCTGGTGGATTTCCTTTCAAAATATCTCCTACTACTTCTTTATTACCATTAGTACCATCTCTTCTAGTGCCACAAGAATTATTCTCGACCTCCTTGTCGAATTCAATTTCTTCATTACTATTTTTACCACAAAAATTATCCTCGACCTCCTCGTCGAACTCATGTCCCAATTCATTAGACTTTTTATTCACAACATCCCCACCGCTAGATAGTCCCTTTTTATCTTTAACTTCTTCTTTCTCAATTTCCTTACAGTCCAACACTAATTTCTCGCAAATCGGTGCCACTTTCGCTTCCCTCGCTTTGATCGTAACTGCCTCTGCAATACAAATCTTATCGATGTTGGGAACGACGAGTTGAAGTGACTCTGATTGACTTAGCTCTGAATGCATAATCTCTACGTTTTTCTCACTGTTATTTTCTCCAAGTTTGCTTTTTCCTGACTCAGTTCCTATTTCCAACACATCTGACTTCATCAAACTTTTATCCAGCCCAGTGTCCACTAACAAGGCAACCCTATCATCTACAGCTTGTCCATCAGGAAATACTATAAACGCGTCGTCTGACACTGAACTTGAACATTGCGCATTAAAGATTTGGGGGCTATGTCTAATCAGGTTCCTACAAGGTTCTTTAATTTTGGTATTTAACCATTTGCTTATATCATTGCTCAAACTAAATAAGTTTTCCTTTAAAATTGCGAAGATATGTAACACAAAAGATAAAAATAAAACCAAAAACTGGTTCTTATCTTCGTTTTTACTTTTTGCAATTTCAGCAGTTTTCTCACTTAGTGTTTCCTCTTTTTGGGAATGAAAATAAGTTATTAAATGTGCTTGTTCATCTAATTTTGATGGTTTCAAAATTTTTGAAGTTCCGATTTCTCTGTTCATAACTGGTATATCACTTTCGTAAAAGTGAACCACGACATTGTCGTTGAAATGAGTCCTTTGTTTTTTCTTTTTCAATAAACATTCTTTTTTACCGTCTATTTTTATACATGTGATCTGTTTTCCTTTTTCAAAATTCATGCCATTTATAGTGATCTGTTTCTCCTCTACATCATCTAAGAAAATCCTATTTATGTCTAATTCCTCTAATTCTATATAATTTTTTGATTTGTCTTCTGTTGTTTTTAATTTTAGACTTTGATTTGGCCCTTGATATGCTCGCTCTGTTTAGGCATTCCGGTCTGTCGGCCAAGACTGGGCCACTGGGGGTTTTCCTGATTGTACAAATTAAAAATTCTTGTGCTATTTGAATCAAAATTGTTTGCCATAAATTTATATATATGATTTTCCCTGTTTCGTCTTTCTCCTCTATTAGGTTGTGCCCCATTCTGGAACTGCCTTGCTTCCGTAATATTTTTCTTCTTTTTTCGTGTGCAAAATATGTTACTCTTGTGACCATTAATTCGACAAATTTTACAAAAAAAAGTTCTCATCTTACTGAAACACGTGATCTCTAAGTGCCCATTTCTTCCGCAATAAGTACATGATTTCAAAATTTGGCTTGTGGTCCTCATATTGCACCGTACGCTATATTCATGACCATACTGGTCACAATTTGTGCAATAAGGTGTGTTCCTTCTTTTTAAGCAGAATTCCCAAGAGTGACCTTCAATCTTGCAAAAAAAACAACGAATTTGTTGATTTTCTAGTAAGGGTGTTTTATCTAAAAATTTATTAGTATAACCTCTTCTAAAATTTTCTGCATGATCCTCCAAATCCTTTGCTATTGCTAACCTTGTTAAATTAATCGGAGACATTTTTTGATGTGTTGTAGGCGTTTAGTTCATTTCCCGTTTCGAATTAATAAGGATTGTTCTATCAGACAGGACTCCGAGCAATTAAATCGAATAAAAATTTTTACTTACCATTTTCGTTTTATTTATTCTTTCCTTCTGGAATGTTGAATGTGTTGATTGATGTGTTGATTTCCTGGGAACTTTTGAAAAACATTTTAATTTTATTTATTCTGCGCCACATTGCTTGGTGTAATCGTTGATTTAATTTTATTGTGCTTGGTAACTGCTACCGTCGATTCTTGTAAAACAAATATTATTTCAATAATTCTGCCCAGACGCCAGGATTCAAAAAATATTTACTTGCGTTAAAAAATATTGACCTGTGTTTTACCATACAATCGTGCTAATGAATTGATCGGCTGTTTTTGGTAGCAACTAGTCGCTAATTAAAATTGACACAATTCCAATCACAGGCGAAATTCGTTTATAGCCGTTCATGTATGTACATTTTGAATATTAAATCATGTTTCAATATCTCTTCTAAGCTTTTTTGCCCAGGTACATTGGCAAGATATCCTTGACAATATAATCTTTGCTCAAAAATTACAATCTCGCATGCAGCATAATAAGCTTTTTTGCCCTGTGGTAGCAACTAGTCGCTAATTAAAATTGACACAATTCCAACTTAGCAAAATGCGCCAAGCTGCATAGCGATCAATATAATTTTGTTCAAAGCTTTGAGGAAACTGAGTTCTCACCCAACTGAAAGTCAGTCGAATACCGGCTGCGCCAAATAATGTTGGAATCTAAGGAAGTGAAGCGCTCAGACGAGGTCGAGCGTATAAACGTTCCTTTATTCCAATGCTGAGGTATAGGAAACCAAGAGCTCCGACAGTGTCGAGCGTATAATAGTCCCTATATTTCCTTTTAAATAAAAGATTGTATCTAAGGTTTAATCCTTTTATTTAATGTTTGAATCCTTAGGTCTAAACAGAATTACTATATCCTAACTTGAAACTGCCCTATGCTTCCGACGTCGTGGCCCGTGGGTGAGTACGCTCGCAGAAGAAGTCCTCCTCCAGTTGTCGAAGCTTCGTTTATATAAATCAATATTGCTGATCTTGCAATATTTAATATTCCCATGATCCGCGATCGTCGTCGATTCTTCCCGAACATATTGCATAATCTTGACCGCGACCTTCACCTGTAATTGTACCAACATTGCCATACTGTTGTTGTTGCCTTTACTTCCGTTAACTTAGTGGAGTTGTTGTTGTTATTGCCAGCGATCAGATTGCAATTGTGCATTCGCTGTACCAGTGCTAATGTTTGTCAATCGTGCATAAACTGTGCTTGTGTTGTTGTTGTTGTTGCTAGCTGTCGCCCTGCAAGTGCATGCACCGTGTTTGTGCTTAATGTTCTTGTAATTTCCAGCAATCGGGTTGCGCATATACTTATGCTCGTGCTGGTGTTGTTGTTGTAGTAGCCAAACTGTCTCTGTTCAGCGGTTTTTGCTGGCCGTTGCTTTTCAGTAGCGTTGAATCACCTTGACGAAGAAATTCATGAGTGCAGGTCACTGCCTTTTGTTTCCAGTTTAAGGTGAGCACATGTGAGTTTGGGAGAGACTCACAACAAAGACAAAGAGTGACACGGTGGTTGCCGGTAAGGGACGTTCTGATGAAGAAGCATATTTAGATTTCCTCAATAATATAAAAAGCTAAGTTATTAGGTACTGAAGACGAATAATTTTAGAGAACAGCGGACACATTTTCAAAAAACGACCTTTGCAACAACATATACTGTCGAAACCGTGATAATTAGGGTCCTCATGCAACGCAATTTACACCGTGTAAGCTGAGTGAAGTTCGTAAAACTGTCAAATTTTGTATGCAATTTTGACAGTTTTACTTACTTCACTTAGCTTACACGGTGTTAATGTGTTGCATGAGGACCCATAATAATTTATTTCTCTTATTTCAGAGCTTAGGGGATTTTTAATTCAGATTGTAGGAGTTTCAAAATTTTTTTTCTGGCAGCACTGTATAAAACCAGTTTCTTCTTCTCCCTCAAATGTCGCAGAGACAATTTTTACTGATATGAACACGAAGGAAACACCAAAAGAAAGTTCAACGTGTCGCTCGCATGTCTTGTCGCATAATATGAACGACGACTTATTCCCGCTTAAGGGTGAAAACACACCAAAGCCAACAAAACGTTTTTTTGAAGTACAGCCAAAAAATGCTTTTCGCGATAACCCACACCAACGCTAACAAATTTGTCGAACTCAAACAAAATCCAAGCCAACAGCTTTCTGCATGCTTTTTTGTCGAAGCTTCTGTTTTGCTCGTGTCGTTTTCAGTGTGCGTTGCGCCGTAAGCTTACATGAGATTATAGACGTCGCCGAGCATGCGCAACGATTTGTCGAATTCGATGTGGGTTGGCTGTATGGAGTGCCATGTATCAACGGCGTTCGAACAAATGCGTTGACCAACAAAATGTTGTGTCGTACTCGGTGTGTGTTGCTAGATAAGAAGCAATATACTTTTGTCGAGTTCGACATGAAACAACGTTTTGTTGGCTTTGGTGTGTTTTCAACCTAAGACACACGAACGTGTTTCGGAACAATTCCATTTGATTGCTAGAGAAAGAAAGAGAAACTCAGAACATTTAACAAACAACCATTTTTTTTTCTTTGCGCGTCTTTCTCAACTTACTTAATTGTTTCAGAACATTTGTTCGTGTATCTGACTTTCGACTTACACTGAATTTCTACCCAGTTGTATTGCAGCCCTTTGCACGTACGTTAACATCGTTCAACAAAACGACAGTTTGTTGGATATGCGCTAGCGGAGAGACTCCCCGAAATTTTAGGCACAGGCCATTCCATTTTTTCTTTTCTACGTGTTTTTCTTCCGAAGTAAATGGACTGTAATAGAATAGTACTTGAATTTTACTCGTGCAGAGCACCAGAGTAAATTCACCCAAGAATTGAAATACAGGTATCCCTCGTACAACGCGGTAGATACGTTCCTTGAAAACGTCGTGTTGTATGAAACCGCGTTGTATGGTATTTACAGTCAACACAAAATGGGGGGTTGCGTTCCGAAACTTTTTGAAAATACAACATTTCTTACCAGTTTCCTTATTTTTTATTAAAGAAAACCAAAACTTTCGGGCCTATTACGGTTGTCGCCGCTATCGTCGTCGACGACTTAGCAACGATGTCGTCGTTGAAAAATCTTGGAATAGAAACAGAGCACTGGGACCCATTTTTAATGTTTCTTCTTATAAAAAAATTAAATCAAGCCACACACGACCTAATTAAACAGACAATTGAAAATCCGGAAAATTTACAACCAGTGAATAAATTACTAAAATTCTTGAAACTTCGCTTTCAAGCTCTAGAGGCGTCAGGACACAGGGGCACCAGCAAAGCATGCCTCAACACAACAAACGCACCTAGAAAATGTCTGGCATGTGAAGAGGACCACTACTTAGCATCGTGTAAGAAGTATATTAGCTTAGCACCAGAGGAAAAGCACAAGTTGTTGTTGACCGCAAAACACTGCCTCAACTGTCTGAAACCAGGCCACTATTCTCCAAGATGTTTCGCAGAAAGCTGTGCTATTTGTAAGAAAAAACACCACAAGTCACTCCATGAGGTATACGCAGCAAAGGGCCTTGAAAAACCAGCCCAAGAAACAACTCACACTGCAGCACAGCCAAAGACAAGCGCAGGAAATGACAGCAAGGAAACCATCGCAAACAGCCCAGCAGCCTCAGCACTAACGGCAAGTATACCGGTAGTGCCCAAAGGGAGTTATGGACTATTAGGAACAGCAATGGTGACACTACGAAGCCCGCAAGGAGGACGTTTCCAGTTTCGCGCACTATTAGATTCCGGGTCACAAATCAATTTAATTACGCAAAAGGCCGCCCGTATGTTGGGGTTAATGCAATTACCTAGTTCTGTAAACATTAGCGGCGTTGGACTGCTAAACAAAGCGGCTCGACGACGAGTATATGCAACACTTGAGTCAAGAATGGTAACCTTTAAGTACGATTTGGAAGCCTACAACATGCCAACCATAGTCACCAATCAGCCATCATTTAACGTCAACATAAACGAATGGCCAATACCTACCAACGTCGCACTCGCAGATAACCAATTTAACAAACCGGGCCCCATTGACATACTAATAGGTGTTGAATTATATTATGAAGTCGTGCAGCTTGAACGCATTTCATTGGGTGAAGACCAATACTTCAAAAAACAGTCTTTGGTTGGGTAGTGACCGGCCGAGTCAGCGAAACGGTCTCATTATCCGCAACTTGTGGCATGGTAACCAACAGCACCGAACTAGACTTGAAGCGATTTCGGGAACTGGAAGAAGTAAACGAAGCAAGCCAATACCAAATGCAAGAGGAGCAACAATGTGAAGAACCATTCAATCGCACAATCACAAGAACGGCACAAGGAAGGTTCATAGTGAACTTACCGTTCAAGGGGGACGTTAACACTTTAGGATTTTCACATCAACTGGCAAAACAGAGATTTCTAGCTGTGAAGCGGAGACTAAAAATGGACCCCAGCCTGAAAGAAGCATACCAAAACTTTATGCAAGAATATCGTCAATTGGGACATATGATTGAGATAAATCCAGAAGAAATTTGTCATCCATGCTATTTTTTGCCGCATCATGGAGTATGTCGCCCAGAAAGCTCGACCACAAAACTGCGCGTTGTATTCGACGCCTCCGCACCGACTTCGACCAATATAGCATTAAACGACGTCTTAATGACTGGCCCCAACGTGCAAGATGATCTGTTCACGATCCTTACCCGATTTCGTCCTTATAAATATTGTTGTGAGTCTCTTCCAAACTCACATGTGGTCACCTTAAACAGAGAGCAAAAGGCAGTGACCTGCATTTATGAATTTCTACTTCAAGGTGATTCCATGCTACTCAAAAGCACTGTCCAGCGTAAATTGCTGACAAATGCAAACATGCAGTTCGGCCGCTGGTAACAACAACAACACCGGCACAGTATAAGCACGATTGACAAACATCAGCACTACAACAGCAAATGCACAATTGCAATTCGATCGCTGGCAAGAACAAAAACAACTCCACTAAGTGAACGGAAATAAAGGCAACAACAACAGTATGGCAATGTTGGTACAATTGCAGGTGAAGGTCGCGGTCAAGATTATGCAATATATTCTGGAAGAATCGACGACGATCGCGGATCATGGGAATATTCAATATTGTAAGATCAGCAATATTGATCTATAAAAACGGAGCTTCGACGACTGGAAGCTCAGACTCAATCTGAGACTCAACTTAGACTTCTTCTGCGAGCGTACTCACCCACGGGCCACGACGTCGGAAGCATAGGGCAGTTTCAAGTTAGGATAAGTAATTCTGTTTAGACCTAAGGATTCAAACCTTAAATAAAAGGATTAAACCTTAGGTACAATCTTTTATTTAAAAGGAAATATAGGGACTATTATACGCTCGACACTGTCTGAGCGCTTGGTCTCCTATACCTCAGCATTGGAATAAAGGAACGTTTATACGCTCGACCCCGTCTGAGCGCTTCACTTCCTTAGATCCCAACATTATTTGGCGCAGCCGGTATTCGACTGACTTTCAGTTGGATGAGAACTCAGTTTCCTCAAAGCTTTGAACAAAATTATATTGATCGCTATGCAGCTTGGCGCATTTTGCTAAGTTGGAATTGTGTCAATTTTAATTAGCGACTAGTTGCTACCACAGGGCAAAAAAGCTTATTATGCTGCATGCGAGATTGTAATTTTTGAGCAAAGATCATATTGTCAAGGATATCTTGCCAATATATCTGGGCAAAAAAGCTTAGAAGAGATATTGAAACATAATTTAATATTAAAAGTGTACATACATGAACGGCTATAAACGAATTTCGCCTGTGATTGGAATTGTGTCAATTTTAATTAGCGACTAGTTGCTACCAAAAACAGCCGATCAATTCATTAGCACGATTGTATGGTAAAACACAGGTCAATATTTTTTACCGCAAGTAAATATTTTTTTTTGAATCCTGGCGTCTGGGCAGAATTATTGAAATAATATTTGTTTTACAAGAATCGACGGTAGCAGTTACCAAGCGCAAGAAAATTAAATCAATGATTACATCAAGCAATGTGGCGCAGAATAAATAAAATTAAAATGTTTTTCAAAAGTTCCCAGGAAATCAACACATCAATCAACACATTCAACATTCCAGAAGGAAAGAATAAATAAAACGAAAATGGTAAGTAAAAATTTTTATTCGATTTAATTGCTCGGAGTCCTGTCTGATAGAACAATCCTTATTAATTCGAAACGGGAAATGAACTAAACGCCTACAACACATCAAAAAATGTCTCCGATTAATTTAACAAGGTTAGCAATAGCAAATGATTTGGAGGATCATGCAGTAAATTTTAGAAGAGGTTATACTAATAAATTTTTAGACAAAACACCCTTACTAGAAAATCAACAAATTCGTTGTTCCTTTTGCAAGATTGAAGGTCACTCTTGGGAATTCTGCTTAAAAAGAAGGAACACACCTTATTGCACAAATTGTGACCAGTATGGTCATGAATATAGCGTACGGTGCAATATGAGGACCACAAGCCAAATTTTGAAATCATGTACTTATTGCGGAAGAAATGGGCACTTAGAGATCACGTGTTTCAGTAAGATGAGAACTTTTTTTTGTAAAATTTGTCGAATTAATGGTCACAAGAGTAACATATTTTGCACACGAAAAAAGAAAGAAGAATATTACGGAAGCAAGGCAGTTCCAGAATGGGGCACAACCTAATAGAGGAGAAAAACGAAACAGGGAAAATCATATTTATAAATTTATGGCAAACAATTTTGATTCAAATAGCACAAGAATTTTTAATTTGTACAATCAGGAAAACCCCCAGCGGCCCGGTCTTGGCCGACAGACCGGAATGCCCAGACAGAGCGAGCATATCAAGGCCAATCAAAGTCTAAATTTGAAAACAACAGAAGACAAATCAAAAAATTATATAGAATTAGAGGAATTAGACATAAATAGGATTTTCTTAGATGATGTAGAGGAGAAACAGATCACTATAAATGGCATGAATTTTGAAAAAGGAAAACAGATCACATGTATAAAAATAGACGGTAAAAAAGAATGTTTATTGAAAAAGAAAAAACAAAGGACTCATTTCAACGACAATGTCGTGGTTCACTTTTACGAAAGTGATATACCAGTTATGAACAGAGAAATCGGAACTTCAAAAATTTTGAAACCATCAAAATTAGATGAACAAGCACATTTAATAACTTATTTTCATTCCCAAAAAGAGGAAACACTAAGTGAGAAAACTGCTGAAATTGCAAAAAAGTAAAAACGAAGATAAGAACCAGTTTTTGGTTTTATTTTTATCTTTTGTGTTACATATCTTCGCAATTTTAAAGGAAAACTTATTTAGTTTGAACAATGATATAAGCAAATGGTTAAATAGCAAAATTAAAGAACCTTGTGGGAACCTGATTAGAAATAGCCCCAAATCTTTAATACGCAATGTTCAAGTTCAGTGTCAGACGACGCGTTTATAGTATTTCCTGATGGACAAGCTGTAGATGATAGGGTTGCCTTGTTAGTGGACACTGGGCTGGATAAAAGTTCGATGAAGTCAGATGTGTTGAAAATAGGAACTGAGTCAGGAAAAAGCAAACTTGGAGAAAATAACAGTGAGAAAAACGTAGAGATTATGCATTCAGAGCTAAGTCAATCAGAGTCACTTCAACTCGTCGTTCCCAACATCGATAAGATTTGTATTGCAGAGGCAGTTACGATCAAAGCGAGGGAAGCGAAAGTAGCACCGATTTGCGAGGAATTAGTGTTGGACTGTAAGGAAATTGAGAAAGAAGTTAATGATAAAAAGGGACTATCTAGCGGTGGGAATGTTGTGAATAAAAAGTCTAATGAATTGGGACATGAGTTCGACGAGGAGGTCGAGGATAATTTTTGTGGTAAAAATAGTAATAAAGAAGTTGAATTCGACAAGGAGGTCGAGAATAATTCTTGTGGTACTAGAAGAGATGGTACTAATAGTAATAAAGAAGTATGTGAAGATATTTTGAAAGGAAACCCACCAGATAGAGTTAGAAATCCCGATGAGAAGGTATCAATTGAAAAAGTAAACCTAAATGAAGAATCAGAGGTTAGAGAGCTGACGTTGTACGAGTATTTCAAAAGTCCGAATGTAATGCAAAGATCAATTCAAAAGTTTTTTTCCATTGTAAAAGAATCTTTTATCAAACAAAGCAAATCTAAATTAAAATTCTTGCAAATTAAGATAAAACATACAAGAGATTTAAAAGATCTAGACAAATTTTTCGCCCAGAACTATAATGTGCCGTAGATTTATTAAAATTCAAAATACTGTCCCAAAACATAGGTTCATCTCGACTAAAACGAGACCTGACTGTTTTTATATTTAATCATTATTGTCACAAAAAATTTCGCTTATTGCGATATCTATATAATGAATGGCGACGAAAAACAAATGGTTTAAGAAATTTTCGGAATAGAGTTAAAAACAAAACTTGTTTTTAAAATATTAAACATACGAATTTTAAAGTTTTTGCAACACGAGTTTAATCTCATTTTGTAAGTGTAACTTTATGGGTAAAGACCACTATGCCTTTGAAAGAACCAGGAGGGACTCAGGGCACATAATCTGTATTTTTATTATTTTTTAGGTTAACCAAGGAATCCGACCACAAAAGCGATAGCGAGCCGGTAGAGCAAGCAAAGCAAAATAAATTGGTAAATATAAACAACAATATACAAATATTCACAAAATATTTTTATATACTCAAAAACGTTTAATTCAAAATCAATACCTTGAAAGCATAGGTATTTTTGCGTTTATAAAACACTTTTTACTGTTTGATCGAAAAGAAATGGAAAAAAAAAAAAAATATTTTTTTGAGAGAATAACATAAGTACATACTTATATAAAAAAAGAGATTATACTTGAATTCATAAAAAAAAACACAAATATAGTACTTGCAAAAAAATATATTAAAAAAAATTAAATATATATATATATATATATATATATATATATATATATATAAAATAAATAAATAAAAATTACGCGAAAAAGTGAATCACAAATTTTTATCAATTTTTAATTACGGTGACGGGTACATCATAAAAAAAAAACAATATATCGCACCCTTGCTAATAAATCGGCACAATTCAAAATTTTTTTAATACATTTTTTTATGTTCGATTGCATTTTTCTGTAGGAAACCCAACACCCAGAAAATTAACGCTTATATTGACAGATGCAGCATTCGATTGAGAGTAATATTAGTTTAGAAAAAATATTATTTCTCCTCAGTTTTAAGGGAGATTGAAGGATTTTCGAGAAATGCGAAATTTTGAATTGTGCCGATTTAGTAGCAAGGGTGCGATATGTATTATTAACTGTGAAAACAAAAAAAAAAAAAATTAATAAATAAATTATAATCACAGACAAAAACCTCAAAGTATAGGTACCTAACAAAACTTTTGTTTTTGAAACTCTTATAAACATAGTACAATTTAAGAAAAAATAATAGAAAAAAAAGAATTATAAAAGAAAATATGAAATTGAACAATAAAAAGTAAATGTGAAGAAAAAATAAACAATAAATAAAGCATACATGATTGTTAAACAAGCTGCAAGAAAATGAATTCAAAACATTATATAGATAATAAGAAAGTATATTATGAAATAAATTTTATATATTCGATTTAAGCCCAAAGAATGGCCTGGATACGCACTATCAAAACAGCGGGAGTATCACTTAAAGAACAGCAGTGGTATACCTCAAACACGCATAGACATAAATTTCACGATTCATCATTTGCCTAAAAACAACGTCTTCGCCAGCCTTAGGCAAACATCTAAATTTCTTAACCACCATTAAAAGACAATCACCTTAAACGCTTCAACATTGTCTCCTTTGAATCATGAAGCAACCAAGCATTAGTAACGATGCATTACGGTATACATCATATGTTAACATTTTTCGTTCATCTAAATCATCAACAACTAGTACGCGACTTCATTAAGAAGGGTGAGAGGAGGGAGTCAAGGTTGTCCCTCAATTAAAAGTTCTGAACAGCCTGCCTGCATTATTTTTTCTTCAAACAACGTCTATGTGATAACAACTTTTAACAGCAACATTAACATGAAAATCATCTAGTAAAATCTCAACCGCCGCAGTTTAATCGAACTGATGCATGACAAAAAAACATCCAGTTCGGAGTTTTCTATCGTCGCCTTGTTGCAACTTTCTTCAAAGGGGGAGGGATGTTGTGAGTCTCTTCCAAACTCACATGTGGTCACCTTAAACAGAGAGCAAAAGGCAGTGACCTGCATTTATGAATTTCTACTTCAAGGTGATTCCATGCTACTCAAAAGCACTGTCCAGCGTAAATTGCTGACAATGCAAACATGCAGTTCGGCCGCTGGTAACAACAACAACAACACCGGCACAGTATAAGCACGATTGACAAACATCAGCACTACAACAGCAAATGCACAATTGCAATTCGATCGCTGGCAAGAACAAAAACAACTCCACTAAGTGAACGGAAATAAAGGCAACAACAACAGTATGGCAATGTTGGTACAATTGCAGGTGAAGGTCGCGGTCAAGATTATGCAATATATTCTGGAAGAATCGACGACGATCGCGGATCATGGGAATATTCAATATTGTAAGATCAGCAATATTGATCTATAAAAACGGAGCTTCGACGACTGGAAGCTCAGACTCAATCTGAGACTCAACTTAGACTTCTTCTGCGAGCGTACTCACCCACGGGCCACGACGTCGGAAGCATAGGGCAGTTTCAAGTTAGGATAAGTAATTCTGTTTAGACCTAAGGATTCAAACCTTAAATAAAAGGATTAAACCTTAGGTACAATCTTTTATTTAAAAGGAAAATATAGGGACAATTATACGCTCGACACTGTCTGAGCGCTTGGTCTCCTATACCTCAGCATTGGAATAAAGGAACGTTTATACGCTCGACCCCGTCTGAGCGCTTCACTTCCTTAGATCCCAACAATATGTATTCACAGCGGACATTGAAAAAATGTACCGCCAAATTTTGGTGAATGACAGCGACCGCCGATTGCAATTCATTTTGTGGAGAAAATAGGACACGGAGCCAATTTAGATGTACCAGCTGAACACAGTCATATACGGTACAACCTCTGCACCGTATCTAGCCACAAAGTGTTTGCAGCGCCAAGCACAAGTAGAAGAAACTAATCATCCTGTAGCCTCAAGCATACTGCGCAGAGATTTCTACGTGGACGACGTCATGAACGGATGTAATTCCATCACTGAGGCACGCCACGCACAAACAGATCTCATCAACCTCGTCAACAAAGCAGGCTTCAAGTTACGAAAATGGTGCGCCAATCACCAACAGCTAATGGAAGGAATCAACTCCTCTGACACGGCAATAACATTAAACTTTATTTCTCTAGACGGAAATCACATTAAAACACTTGGGCAAGTCTGGATACCAACCAGCGACGAATTCCAAATACAAATTAATCAAGTCAAGAATTGTAAGTACACCAAAAGGACAGTTTCAGCAGACATATACCGAAATTTTGACCCATTAGGACTCCTTGGACCAGTCACTGTGGAAGCGAAGCTGTTCCTACAGAAACTATGGTCCTTAAAGCTTGACTGGGATGAATGCCTTTCAGAAGAGCTGCAAGCAAAATGGGAACATTTTATGAACAGCCTCAACAATTTAAATCATATAAAACTATCAAGACACGTCTTCGGAAATGAAGTTCCCAGTACTATACAACTTCATGCCTTCTCCGACGCGTCTGAACGGGCATATGGAGGCGTGGTGTATGTACGATCAATTACTCCCAATGGACGGGTTGTAGTTCGATTACTCTGCGCTAGATCAAAATTAGCCACCGTCAAAAAACTAACCACCCCAAGATTGGAGCTTTGCGCAGCCGTACTCACAGCCCAGCTTGTCAATAAGGTGAAATCCTGCCTACAAAGCTTGAACTTAACCACGCATCTTTGGACCGTCTCCGAAATTGTATTGGCATGGATCAACGCAACATCAACATCGTATTATACTTTTGTCGCAAATCGTATGGCCAAGATACAAGAATTATCCAGCAAACTTCAATGGCGTCACGTGAGATCCATCGACAATCCAGCTGATATTTTATCCCGCGGATTAGCAGCAACAAAATTATGTAGCTACTCGGTATGGTTCTATGGCCCGTTGTTCCTTCACGGAACCGAACAATATTGGCCCCTCCGTTCTCTCCCAAAGGTCAATGCCAAATCGAACTAAAAAAAAACGGCCACCATCGCCTGTAAAAATAATGTTTGCCCGCCTCATTTTGTCAAAACAATCAACCACCAAAACTCCATCCGCAAATTGCAAAGAATCACCGCCCTCGTGATTTGATTCACTCAAATTATTTTAAAAACTCCTCACGACGGCAACGGGCTTCAACCTACTCCTAAGGAACTATCACTGGCACAACAAGTTATATTTCAAACAGTTCAACAGGAAGAATTTCCAGACGAAGTGAAGGCACTAAAAGGGGGAAGAGAGATTTGCAACACGAGCCCAATAAAGGGGTTTACTCCATTTATGGACGAAAACGGATTAATCAGAGTCGGTGGTCGTCTTCAAGCGTCGTCATTAACGTTTGGCGCAAAACATCCCATCCTCTTGCCGGATTGCACACTGATTCGAATCCTCATGCAAAACCTTCACGTCGACAACAAACATGTCGGCACGCAGGGACTGATTGCCATCACGAGACAACAATATTAACCAGTCAAGGCAAAAACAATCGCCAGAGCCGTCATTCACAACTGCATTGCATGTACTAAGGCAAAACCAACGCTGATGAAACAAATTATGGGAATCCTTCCACCCGAACGGGTTGAACCAGTTTGCGCCTTCATCAACACTGGAGTCGACTTTTGGGGCCCGTACACCATCTCGCCACCAACTATGCGGCTATCATTATCGCAAGTGCAGTAGCCACCATCATCGCCCTTGGCTATTGCAGAAAAAGGAGAAGTCTCAAAATTCCGACACCAGTTCCGCGCCAGCAAGAAACCGTCGTCGTGAATCTCGACTAGCTACAGAAGCGCCTGCCGCCTTTATCATTAAGTATTGTTGAATCGATGATTCAACGGGGGCAGTATGTTACGACATGTCAATAATAATAAACAAATAATAATAACATTTTGCTTGCTTACATTAAAGGGCACTAAACTTTCGAGGAATCAATTATTGTTTTCGCATTTCTTTCGTCTGCAAGCAAGCAGCGCGTGCATGTTAAAGTTTCATTTTGCTTGCTTGCATTAAAGAGCGTTAAACCTTTGAAAATTCAATCATCGATTTCGCACGCGTTTTCTCAAAAAAACGAAAATCACAAATGAACAAAAAAAAAAAACACTCATCTCTTAGCTTAAACCTATTGAATTTTATTTTATTTTAGTTCAGCCTCTTCTTCAAGACGGGAGCGTTTTTCTGGAAGCTCTGTTTTCTTTCAAAAATCCGTATTTTTTGCCTGTTGGCTGTCTTTTAAGAGTTGGCGGTGCATTTCATAGTATAGGAATAAGCAACTTTTCAGCTGTCTCTTAAAAATTTCACTTCTTTTGACATTTGGGTCGTTAGTGACAAAAAATTCTTCCAGGGTGCTTGCTATGGCAAGTCCTTCCCGCAGCATTTTGAGATCAAAATAAGCGACGGAGTTTTCATCAGAACTAACGTCTTCAGAATCGCTATTATTAGCAGTTTTGGATGATAATTCCACCAAATCTGCTTCGTTTAATTGTTCTTCTTCCAATAAAAATTGAATGTCCTCGGTGGTCATGTCCGCAAAGCCTTCGCCACCGATTGCTGAAGCAAGTTCTATTATTTCCGTCATCCCATTCTCAGCGGGTTCAATGAAGCCTTCTGCGGATGGCGGCCATACCTTCTTCCAACATGCTTTGAGGGTTTGCTTTTGCAGTTCTTTGACGGAAAGCGATATGATTTCGATGCATGTTTTAATTGAAAATTCTTTCCATGCCTGTCCTATATTATTAGATTTTGAATCAATTGTGTCTTAAATCCATTGAAACTATCGCCTTATGTAGTATGTTAAACGTGTAAATAATCCCCTGGTCTAATGGTTGGATTAAAGAAGTGGTATTTGGAGGCAAAAACTTTACTTTGATGATAGGATGACTCAAATTCTGCGGGTGACCTGGAGCGTTGTCTACTAATAACAAAACGTTAAAACTCACATTCTTCTGTTTTAAGTAATTTTCAACCTCCTTTGCAAAACATTTAAAGAACCAGTCTTCAAATAAGTCACGTGTCATCCAAGCTTTTGAATTTGCTCGCCAATGCACTGGTAAAGTATTCTTATTTATACCTTTGAGCACACGAGGCATCAGCATTAAAAACCTGATCTGCTGTGTATCCCTCCTCTTCAATAATTTTTTGAATTTTTTCTGGGTATAGTCTAGCAGCTTCGTGGTGAGCCGATGCAGATTCTCCCTGAATTCTCACAGAATGAATTCCAAAGCGTTTTTAAAATTTTTCGAACCAACCTTTACTTCCTGAGAAGTCTGGGTTTGCAGGAGATTCTTCAGTTTCTTTAAGGTGGTTGTAAATTTTCATAGCTTTCGTTCTAATAACATGGCCGCTTAAAGGAATCCTTTTTGAACAGCAATCTTCGATCCAAATATTGAGGGCTTTTTCCATTTTCTCCATAATTGCTGGTCGGGAACGAGCTGTATACTTTGTTGATATCGATGAGCCTGCGGCAGCTGCATTTCTAATTTCTGTTTAATTCTTCTTAATGGTCCGAACTGTTGATTCATTTAAATGTAGGCATTTCGCAATATCAGTAGCCTTTTCTCCTTTTGAAAAACGATTCAAAATATCTGTTTTTGTCTCCAGAGAAATAAATTTTCTCTAAAGAGTTGGCTTTTGACTTTCGGACATACTTTCAAGCTGAAAATGAATTGAATTAAGAGGTGTTCCAAATAATAAAAAAAAAAACAGATCTTATTAACACATACCCATAACTTTCTTTAAAAAGCAGAATTAAAAATGTATAAGTTCACTTTAAGATTACGCCATCTGAACGCTTAAAAGAAAATATTTATAGTGCGTAATAAGCACGCAATCTAAATGCCACCGAAATGCCGGTTATTCCTAGAATTTTATTTCACTTTTCAATATTTTGTGCTTTCAGACAAATGCGACAGTTCGTGCCATGTTAGCGCATTAAAACACGACTGCTATACTTGGGATTTACAACCAAAATTTGAGTTTTTTTCCTTTTGGTGCGCTGGCTCTTTTTTATTGGAAATGGTTCTTTTTTGATTTAGTTTAGCACGTAATTTCAGATCATAGATATTTTAAATTAAATCGTTTTCAAATCTGTTCTGAAAATTTGTGTGTTCGATGTGCGTGTGTTTAGCTCATAACACAATTTGGCAGAGAAACTTAATTTTTCGTGAGTATACTTATCGTGTTATACGAGCTTTTCCGCATTTATGTCAACGTGTTAGAATGAAACCGTTGTTGTAAGAAACCGTGTTGGACGAGGGTTTCCGCATTTTTTTAAACGTGTAAGAGTGAAATCGCGTTGCATGAAACCGCGTTGTAAGAGGGTTACCTGTAATAAAAAACGGAATTAGAAAAAAGAAAAGTTTTTATCTGGAGAGCGAAGGAGCGCTTTATTACCTTTTTGGTTGAGTGTCAGAACCGAAGTGAAATTTACGTTCGGCTGACTTTCAAAGTTAGGCTTAAAAAATACTGGAAAGTACATTGGAATGTAAAAGGACTAGCGATCTTTGTCTTTGAAAGCTTCTCTTTCTATTTCTCTTCATATAAGTTAGAACAAACTACAGGATAAAAAACGGCTTTCTGTCGGCTTAGACATTGCCAGCTGCCTTGCAGGACATTGCAAAGACCGATTGAAGAAATCGAAAGTTCCATGAGAAGAAGAAAGAGAAGCGTCCAAAGAAGACCGTTAATTCCATGAAAACTGAAAAGGAAAGATGTTATAATCAGGGATGCCCGCGGAGCAAGCTTCGGAGCATTGAGAGCAAATGCTTGTGTACATACACAAAAGGCAACAAGCAAGCTGAGAAATCGAAACCTGTTTAGTCTGACATCAGGCAGCGAACGAGCAAGACCTATGTCGGATGAAGCAAAAAGAGAGAACTGAAAAAGGCGAAAACGTTCTTCAGTGCAATGCGCACACACACTATCGCAAGCTTTCAATGTAGTGGTGGGCATCCCTGGTTATAATTATCGTTTGCATATGTGTGAGGCATTCAATTGTATATCAATTTATTATGTATTTTTTTCTTTCTTTTTAATGCGAATTTAATGCTGATGGAACAGCTTAGTGCTAGAGGAATAACTCGTTTAAATGTGACATGAGTGCTGATGGAACAGCTTTAGTGCTAATGGAGTAGCCTAGATGAATGGAATCGCGCCGTTTAGTGAAGCTGCGACGCATAGGTACCGGAAATTACCCAACCGAAAACGGTATTCTGGCCAAAAGGTTCGTTACCTTCAGCCACTCGAATGCCTTCAAGCATGATCTTTGGATATATCTCATTACCAAGCACAACGGTGATTGGAGCTGCTTGGTTAAACCACGGATCTGCTAATAATTGGTTGCGATAGCATGCTTCGATGACCAAGTTCACCTCTCTGGACGGCGATTACACTGCAATTTCGTCATGTACTTCGAAGATGATTTCCATCTTAACATTGAGATCATGTCGTGCTCGGATCAGTAGCGAACAAATTCTTTCTGTGCCGAGAGGGGTGGTGGGAATCAGCAGCTCGCGGACTAATTTCGCGTGGATACGGTTAACCGGGCTGCAAACATCGATTAAAGCTCGAGCTAAATGGAAATGGTCGCCTAGCTGGATGCGAATTTGTGCAGTTGGGAGAATGATGGCCGTCTGGCGGTGTAGTAATTCAGCGATTTCAACCCTTTGTCGAGGTGGTTGATTTGATGATCGACCCAAACGTGCGTGGAGATGTAGCAGTGTGTGGTGGTTTTCGTCGCAGTAACGGAAACGAGCAGCGCTTTTGCAAGTGCCATTGGAGTGGTGGTGCGCGAGGCAATTAGGTCAGTAGCGATGCAGCCACACAGCACGCAGACGTTTTTCGATGTTCATCGCAAGAAACGCATGACAAAATCGCAGCCGATGCATTCTTTGGCATACCCGACAAGCGTACTCTCGAGATTGCGGTTTTTGCGAGGTTGGTGGTACTGCTGGAGGCATAGTTTAGGTGGAATTGGCTATGAGAAATATAAAGCATGAGAGGATTAAAAAACATCGGATAGTGAACATGAATGAAAAATGATACGCATAGGACAACACGACTTATTCTGGTGGAAGACTGATTAATTTCACAATCGGACGCGCGATAATACCGCGTTCGGTTCGAACTTCCGCGACACGAACGTGTCCATCCCTTCCGGCGTATTCTTTTATGACACAACCTAGGCGCCACGATGTTGCCGGTAAATTCTCTTCACGAACGATTACACAGTGACACAATTTTCAACTTTCAAAAAATCAGCTACATAAGCACCTAAGAGTTTTAACGGTTAGCATAGTAGAAGCTCACTCCTAGCTGGATTTTGAATTATTAGTCAAATTTTCGTTTTATGGCCACTCCCATTTTTGGGGCGTTTTAAACAACATGCCTTCTTCGTTAATGCTTATATCTTGAAAAATATTAAAGATATCACTTTTGTGTCTTCTGAGAAGTTGAAGTCCTTAAAGTGATGTACAATACACTCGCATACAAAAACTTTTTAACTTTTCATCTTCTGACCTCAAATTTAAAAATGATCAAGAAATTTGAGGTTTTGGCGTGGTTTTTTGCACTTATATCATCAGAATACATAAAAAATATTTTAAAATACCTTACATAGTTGTTGCTCACGCTCTTGTTTTGTAAACACTGTGCCACAAAATGCCCCATCTCGCCACATGCATAACACGACCCTGGTTCTCTCCTTGGTTTCTGGCAGCTCTTGCCAAAATGACCACGAGCATTACAGTTGTGGCAACGAAAATCTTTATTTTCCTCGCTCCTTAACACCTTTATTGCATCGCCAGCTGGACTCTGTGGTAAGATCACCTCTGCGAATGCACGCTTCCTCTAGCAGTTCTTCCTTATCAATGTTAATAGTGTGCGAAAACATTAACTTCTCGTCGACGAAGGCAGCAAATTTCTCCTTAGGAAGCCACATGCGAGATTCAAACTTACGTCTAGCCTCTATCTTTGAATGTTTTTCGCCGAACGTTAGGATAAGTTCCTCGTATAAACCCTCTATTGGCTGTAACGCACGCATAGGATCTGCATGCAACCAAATATTGGCGCTACCCTTTAACTTGCTGACAAATAACATGCGCAAATAAACTCCATTGATGCCATAAATATTTGCAATAGTTTTCATTTGTCTTATCCATTTACGAGCACATATCTGTCCGTTGTACTCACTTAACACTTCTGTTGCCAATCTCAACGACGTATCACTGTTATGTACCAAGTCGGTTGTGATGGTCTCTGGCACCTCATAATGTTGGTGTTTTTGCAACAAATGATTCACCCGTTCCTGCAACTGACCTATTACCCCCTTAAGTTCGCTAATCATCTTGCTTTCTCTTTCTGGCTCGCTTAATGTTGTTTCGCTTGTTGTTCCCAGACTTAAATGTCCTTGCTCGCCTCCGTCACTTCTTTCCAAAGTCACTGATTCGATTTGCCCCTCTAAATTGTCTATATGAAGGTCCTTCGGCAACACAGGATGACCACAACTATCTATCTCGATGTCCTTTAGCAAAACAGGATCTCCACGACGTTCCTCCGGTGCCGATGCTTACCTATCTAATTGGAGGTCCTTCAGCAAAACAGGATCTTCACGACGTTCCTCCGGTACTGATGTTAACCGTGCTATCAGTTCTGTCTTAGTTCCTATGGACAACATTTCTAAGGCGACTAACAACTTTTTCAGGATCGCAACGGATAACTTTTTAAAATCCATGGCGAATATTTACGGTAGACTGATATTTATGGGCGACAAAAAGAAGATATCTATATATGTTGTTCTCTTTATTGTCGATCACCAACCAAACAATCAATGAATCTCAACAAATTCCAATTCGTATCATTACAATTCTTTAAACAGAAAACATAGATAACTAGACTAATAACTTAGACAAAGCAAATATGGATAACTGATTAAGTAAAACCATAGTATTATTATGCAGTACCGGGACGCCGCCTACAAAATGCAATGGGTTTAACTTCTTTATTGTGAAAACGGTGGGAGAGAACTCCAGCTATTGCATTGTTTGAAGCGTCCGTTGTAAGTATTATAAGCAGAGTCGGATTGAAGTGAACAATAACTTTTTCTGAAATTATGTCTCTTTTAATCTGTTCATATGCTTTTTGACATTCGTCTGACCAGTCGAAATCTACATTCTTTTTAAGCAAATTATAAAGAGAATTCATTTTGTCAGAAAATTTTTCTATAAATTTCGAATAGTAATTCACCATTCCCAAAAAGCTCTCAATTCCGAAATGTCTTTTGGAATTGGTGCATTTAAAATATGTGCTATTCTTTCAATATTTTTGCTTAACCCATGTTTATCTAGAATTTCTATGGATTCACTCTTAGGCCCGCAGATTTGAAATTATTTAAAACAAGTTTGAGATTTCTAAAATTTTCAGATGAGGTTCTACTCGAAACGGTAATATCATCTTGATACACGACCGTATATAGAATGTCACGCAACAACGTTTCCATTGTCGTCTGAAATATTGCTGGCGCTGGCTTCACACCAAAGGCTAATCTTTTCATTTTCAGCGTACCAATGTGTGTTGACCAAGTGCAAAGTAGCGGTGACTGATCGTCTAGTATCAACTGATTATAAGCTTTCGAAAGATCTAATTTGGTGAACATCTCACCACCTTGGAGAGACGCAAAAATTTCATCTATTAGTGGTAAGGGGTATTTAAAGTCGCATAGAAATCTATTGATAGTGACTTTGTAGTCGCCGCATATACGAAATTCCCCATTTGGTTTCAGTATTGGGACTAAAGGTGTTCCCCAATCAGCGTTGTCAATTGGTTCTAAGACATCATCTTGAATAATATCACGCAAACTCTTTTCTATTTTTTCCTTCCAAGCTAACGGCACGGGCCGTAGTTTGAAGAATATCGGTTAAGCATTTTCGCTAATAGGTAATGATATTTTACCAAGCTTGTAAGAACCTATTTCATTTTTAAAAACTTCACAGAATTCGTTTTTTAATTGATCTTCTATAATTTTGTTTGTACTTTTCACGAAGTTTATTTGTTGTAGGCCAAAATTAAATGCCCTTAAAAAATTTTTTTATAACAGTGGAGGATTATTTGTATTTGTGACAATAACATTAATATAAGTATTTTTCAATGCCATTGTATTTAATCTTTGCCTCATATTCGCCAATAATATTGATTTGTTTACCACCATAATCTAAATATGATAAGCTACATGGCTTAAGACTCACGTTCTTATTTATATTTCTCACATAAGATGATGAAACCAGGATACATGGTGCTCCAGTGTCGCATACAATGTTCCTTGAAATATCGTCCATAATGACGGAGACAGTGTATAAGTCTTTTGAATCATCACCATTTATGCTATAAATACAATAATTTGAATTTTTATTAATGAAATCGTCTTCATCAGAAACATCAGATTGCGATACTTAATTTACAACATTTGAATTTCCACGACAAATAGTCGCAAGATGCCCAATTTTGCCACATTTATGACATTTGCAATTTTTATATTTGCATTCTCTTGATTGGTGATTCTTCCATCCACAATGTGTACGAGCATGCTTTTTATTCGTATCGCCTTTACTGTTGTTGTTGCTGTCATTGTTGTTTTTGTTTGGAGATCTGCTGTTTTTGCCTTTGTCGCTGAATTTACGTTGCTTTGAGTTCGGATTCCTGACAACGTTGACCTTCGTTTCCGTTTTATTGGAAAATTTCATTTCCAACACGAGTGCTTTTCGTAAGGCTTCTTCCAATAAAAGCCGTTCGTCCTCCTCACACAAACGTTCGTAAATTCGTTCTGGAAGTCCAATGACAAAACGGTCAAGAACAAAAGAATCAAAATGACCGCCGAATTTACAGCTAAGCTCCAATTTCTTTGTTCTGGCGTACCATTCTGCAACTGTCTCGTTCTCACTGATTTTAGCTGTATGAAAGTTCTTCCTTTCTCTAAAGATGATCGATGGCGGTGTGTAATGCGTATGTAGCATTTCACATAACTGTTTATATGTTAACGAAACAGGCGAATTGGGACTGCATAAACTATGAAAAACGCTGTTCGGTACCATTCAAACTGATTTTAACAAAATTGCTTTCGTTATGTTGAATTTCCAACTTTTCTTTCCACACGATCCATGTTTCGTTTTGTGGAGAAAATTCTGGCATATGGCTCAGTTGAACAAGAGTAACTGTATCTTTTTGTTAGCTTCTAAAATGTTTTTTTATGAATATTTTTTATTTATTTTAATTTTTTTATTTTTATAATTGTACTTTAGTTGCTTTTCTTTTTATTTTTCTATTTCTAATTTTAATAAATTAATAAAAACAACAATAATTTTTTACCTTTGAAAATTTTTATGTGCTTTTGTAATAACGGAACACGCTATGCTTGTTTAAAGTCAAACGTAGATATGTATATTTGTACACATATACACTTTCACATGTGCCACGTTTTTCCTATTTTTGTGTATATTTATACAATTAAATCAAAAAAGTTTATTTTCTTTGCTTTGAGTAGAGTTTAACAAATTGTGACCACTGCAATTACAATGCACCATCAATTTATGATAAACTTTTTATTAATCGAGATTAAAGAAACTACTCGTCGCCATTTTTGTTCTGTATCGAGATAGCTAACGTAAGGTGTGAGTTCTGATCTATAACTAACTTTATTATATTTGGTAAAGATGACAAGGAAAGAATTCTTATAGCTAGGCTTTAAGATGTGTTATACACTTAGCGAGTATGTACAAACGTAAGGTATGTAAATTCTTCAATCAATATGTTACAAATATAAAACACCTTAAAGAAATGAATATTAATTCAAATAACATTTTCAAAGTAGCCACGAGGTCGAAAACCAAGAAAGACTCACATGCCGAAATCTTATTAAAATTTATATCCAAACCTACCACTCAAGAGCCCAATATATATGACCACATAAGCTTTCTAAGCTGCAAAAACATAACACAGCTCAAACTAACAAAAGCAGATTGCTACTTTAAGCATGGAAAACTGATTGTGGATCATATACAAATCGATGATCAATATGTTAGAGGGAAAATTGACTTAGGTAAATTCTTCTCTAGGCCTGAAAAAGAAGCCGGCATGAATGATATGGAAATTTTGTATATGTCACCGCGAGAAAAAATATTCAAAAAGATTAATACTCATGAGTTCAAGACAACGGCCAACAAAATATTGAATAAACTGAAAATAGCGCTATTGCCACGTGTGACTGAAATAAGTGGTTTAAATAAGACACAAATAAATGACATTTTGATAAGGTTTCATGACGATCCAATAACTGGTGGCCAAAGTGGAGCGTCTCAAACCGCGTAGAAAATCCGGAGATGCTACTATTGGAAAGGCATGACGAGAGACATTTCAAGATTTGTAAAATCTTGCGAAAAATGTCAAAAAACTAAGGTTACGAAATATACTAAACCCCCCTCAATTCTGACACCTACACCATCAATCTCCCTTGGCATAGTTCTAGTGGATACAATAAGTCCATTCCCTAGAACGGAAAAAGGTTTTGAATACGCTGTAACAGTATTGTGTGACCTCACAAAATACTTGGTGTCAGTTCCCGTAACTGTTAAAAGTGCCAAAACAATAGCAAAAGCTATTGTAGATTTTTTCATTTTAGTGTATGGTGCTATGATAACACCAACTTTTGAAAGAAATTTGTGAAGCTCTCAACATTCAAAAACTCACTTCTCCAGCGTTTCATCACCAAACCTTGGGCACTGTGGAACGCGACCACAGAACGTTAAACCAATACTTGCGTACTTACCTATCAGTAAACAGAAGTGACTGGGACGAGTGGCTTAAGTACTTTTCGTACTGTTATAATACCACACCGTCCGCAGTACACCAATATTGTCCATTTGAATTGATATATGGGAAAACCCTAAATGTTCTTGGGAATATGAGAAAAATTGATCCCATATACATATAATATCGAAGATTATTCAAAGGAAATGAAATTTTGATTACATACAGCTCAACAAAGAGCAAAAGAATTAATCGAACAAAATAACCCCCAATGTAAATTGTTTGTAGATAAAAAGGCAAAAGAGCTATAAATTAATGTAGGAGTTAAAATATTAGTGAAACATGAACCAGGCTATAAATTAGAAAATAAATCCTTAGGTCCATATGTAGTTGTAGAAATCGATGAACAAAAAACGTAATAATTGAATATAGTATTAACAAAAAGCCAAAAGTAAATAAGGATAGAAAAAAAGGATTTTTCGAATAATATAGCAATATAGTAGGAGATTTCCAAGTAGAAGAAAAATAAAGGGAATAAGCTTTTTCTCTATAGCAATCAACTAATTATTGTTATTTACACATGTAATAATAAAAAAAAATTATGTTTAATCGTAAGCAGTTTGTAATGAAATTATATACAAAATAATATATTTAAACGCCAGCATTTTAGAGAATTATATAGTGTGATCATACTGTTACCACGATCACGCTTTAAAATAAAGGCAGGTGTTGTGGTTGCAGCTGTGACAGCCTACTGTACATGATCACAGGAGCGACAGTTTACTGTATTTAAATAAGGCATTTCAATTCATTCTATTTCATATGCCTTTTCCCATGCACAAATATGCTGACGATATGTCTAGCGCATATCCGCTGTGTATGCTGCATGCCTTTCTTTGATCACAAGTATGCTAAGCCGCAACTTTGTTTATCACGCAGCTATCACATGCACTGCCTACATTGTTGCCAATGTAAATATCCAATATCATCGCAAACACTGCTACCCTAACGGCTATCGCGCTGAGCGCTGCTGCGTCCACTCAAAGATGCTAAGTAAGCAAATATTGTAAGCTAGTGTTAAGACGTGATTGTTAACCAAAAAGCTGAATAAATTCATTCTGACTTTGACCACACCACACTCGCGTTTCAAAATATCGCGAGTAGCAAATTTCAACGTATAAAGAAAGAGTATAGATGTAAAGGGGCGGCGTTTCGCGATAAATTCTCTTCTCACTTTCTGTGTTTTACGTCTATAATAAAAGAACATACAACGTACGACATCAGAACATTAGCAAAACAAAGAAGTGGAAGGTAAGATAAAAGGCAAATGAAAACGTAAACATGCAGTGACTTCAGGCACTGTAATGCCGATTCACAGTCTTACGCACAGTCAGCCCATTCAGTCACGTATTTGTTCGCCAAAACTGTTTCATTTGTGAGACTCTTTGTTTTGAGTCCCACAGTCCCACAGTAATTTGATGCAAATGCACATTCTTGCTGCTTGACTCCGAGACTCGAAATTAACATCACACCATTCAGCTTATCTTGCACATATGCATTCGTAGCCGATAAGCTCATCTTGTACATATATGTATATATTCGCCACCGTTATGTTTAAGTTTAAAAATAAACGGCAGTCAGTTAATTCTTGCTCGACAAAAAGCAAAAGATGTGTTTTTGTTCCTATATGGCGGTCGTGATGATGAGCCTCGCGATTTGAATTAGCAGGGAGTTGATTTTCTTTTCGACTTCACAAAATTCATTCAAGAACGGTAGAACGTTTTAATGAGACTTTCATACAACCTGAATCGATGAATTAAAATCAAATTTAAAAGCGTTAAATAAATATGCTTAAATAGACGAAGTTGTCAACATATGTGTTTAAAAATTTTGTAATTTTTCATAAAATAATATAAATCGACAAAAAACAATCAACAAGTTTTGTTTCGAAATACAAATGGCGTAGTGGAAAAAGGCACATGGTGCCATTATGTTGGTCTTTTCCGGATACGAAGTGGGAAAAGACACGAATAAACATAGTGAAGTTGTGGAGTACAGGGAGATGCAAATGCCAAGTGAAGTGCAGGCAGAGAGAAATTCTGAACAGTGGCAAACCGTACTTGTCGCAATTCTTGTATTTACAATTTTCGCGCTAGTAATAATGCTATTAAAAATCTATTTAACAAGGCGCGTGTTGACCTTAGCTAAGATGACGCAACGTAACTGAAAAAAAAAAACAAAACAAAAACACAAAAAAAAATAATTAAATCAAAAAAAACTGGAAAAACAAACACTTTATCGTCTACAGCATAAACTTTTAAATTTCAACGCATATCTTCATTCACCTAAGCCTATAAAATCAAGCAACGCCACCAAGCAACGCATATCTCCAATCATCTAAAACTATGAAATCAAGCAACGCCACGAAGCAACGCATATCTTCATTCATTTAAACCTATGAAATCAAGCAACGCCACCAAGCAACGCATGTTTTCATTCATCTAAACTTATGAAATCAAACAACGCCACCAAGCAACGTAACTCTTCGTTCATCATAATTTGCATTATAATGGAGCAACACCAATATGCAACATAGTCCTAGCAGCAAAACTTGAGCACAACATTTATCAGTAGTAGTAAGTCCATCTTGAAGGAAATATTTGTTTATATTTTGATCTATTTAGAAACAAATTCTTTGTAATAATTTTTCTGCGTTTATTTGAAAAACATTAAACATTTATACAGAAAACTTTTTACAACAATTTTTTAAACAAAAAATCAACTTAAAAAAAATTAATTTTCATATTTGGAAAATAAAATAAATAATATACTGTCGGTTATAAAACCAATAACGTAAATTTGTCCTTTTCTAATTGCATTTCATATTATAAATGGTGAACGACCAACATGTGTTAAGAGATAACTTCTATAAAGTCAGAAAACGAATAAAAAAAAAATAAAAAAACAAGGACAAATTGCTAGAATATAAAGAGGATCTGATCACTTCATACAATAAATTTATATCTCAGGCTTGGCTTGTTTTTGTAGGTGCTGAAAGTCAAGGGAAACAAATATTCACAACCCAAGTAGGAAATTGCAGAAGCCTTATAAATATTTCGAACAAAATTGTTGTAGACAGTAAATCAGAACAAGAAACAAATATACCGTACAGTACACAGTATCAAATTTTCAATATGGCATACAAAAAAGTTTAATTCTTAATAATTTGCACAGCAATAATTAATAGAAATTATTCAGGAGATTCTTTAGCACTGCAAGCCTCCCTAAATTCCATTGATTTATTAAAAAGTTTAGCTGACACTGAAGACTTATGAACTTTTCTATTAACTTTCATTAAAACCAAACTCGAGGGAAAAGCCCTTGAAGCCACAAATCAAAATGTCAACTCAATTGAACAATTCAAAAGACAATTAAAATATAAATTAAAGCCAGACAGTTCTAAGTTTGTAGAGCGACGAATGTTGGCTCTACGAATGACAAAAACATCGGCACAAGATTTTGCAAAAGAGGCGGAGTTATTAGCGGATTCCTTTAAAAGAGCTCTCATTATTGCAGGTATACCCGAAGAAAAACTCACAAAAAATGGCAACAGAAAAAGCTGTAGAAATGTGCAAGCTCTCAGCGAAATCAGACGCCGAGCCCACAAACAGATATTAGCTTTTGAATGAGTAAACAGGAACATCAACAGAAATAACTATAGAGGACAAAATTACAGCAGAAACTATTACCCAAATAATACAAATCGCAATTTTAGATACAACAATCGCAATTTTAGCATCCAATCAAACACACACTTTCGCGGCAATTACAACCAAAGGAACAATAGAAGAAACTTTAATAATCGGGGTAGTAATAGACCTTAAAGACAGGGATCTAATAGCAACACTCGCGCGCAGTAAGGGTCCCGGAAAACATAACGGCCCCCAGGAAATAACACTGGGGGAGGCCAAAAAATAAAAAAGCAAACCTGAACTTTCAAATTTACCTAATGTATTTTTCATGGACTTAGGACATAGTGATTTTGTTTTAGTGCATACGTCAGTCAGCTCGCAATTGCTATCCTTTTTGGTGGACATTCAAGCGGATGTGTCAGTAATTCAAGTGCACAGCTTAAGCGATTTCGAACTGAATGACTCAGAAACAATTAGAATCACAGGAATTACAGATAATATTATTAGCTCTTTAGGAACCACACTAATAGACATATATATAGAGAATTACAAAATTTCGCATAAGTTTCACGTTGTACCCGATCAGTTCGGAATTCCATCAAATGGTATTCTAGGTAACGATTTTATTAAAAATTTGAAGTGTAATATTTCATATGACAATATGACTTTGACCTTTTGTCTTGATAACAACCTGCTTTCCACAGATATATTGTCCAGCCCAGTTCAAGCCACAGTAGTTATACCACCAAGAAGTCAAGCTATAAAGAAATTCAATCTCAAGACAGGTACAGGAGATCAAATGATTAAATCTCAAGAAATTGCACAAGTTGTTTTCACAGAACCATAGTCAGTGGGGAAAATGCGGAAGTCTTAATCTTAAATACTACTAAGGAGCCGATATCAGTTAAAAGTTCCGATATTTTAAACGAAAATTTATTAAACTTTAACGTCTAATCAATTTATCTCACCAAATCAAATCATACACAAACTAGAAAACTATTAAATCAGTTGAAATCCAAAACACCTGAATTTGCTCATGACATAATAATGAAACTTGGAGACGAGTAACGTGACATTTTTGCAATTGACTCTGATAAAATGACAATCAATAGTGGTATTCAAGCAACAGTGCAAACGCTGTGTGCAATATTTGCACTTGTCAAATTGCGTACAAAAAAAGCAGTGCAAATATTGCACACTGCGATTTGCACTGTTGCTTGAATACCACTAATAACTTTTGTGAACAAAGCATTCGATTAAAAGACGACACAGCAGTATATTCAAAAAACTAAAGACTACCAGAATCTCAAAGACATGAAGTAAATAACAAATATTAGATAACGGCTTAAAAGAACCTTCAATTTCAAATTATAACAGCCCGGTTATTCTCGTGCCCAAAAAAAGCAGTACCCCTGACAAAAAATGGAGAATGTGCATAGATTACCGACTATTGAACAAAAAATTTATACCAGATAAATATCCATTGCCGAGAATGGACGACATTTTAGACGAATTGGGCAAATATTTCTGCGTTGAAGTGTTTTCAAATCAACATTTAAAACTGGGATCCAATATTTGTATATCTCTGCTCCACACGGTTACAGGACCTCACTTTAGGGTTATGAGAGCAGTCAGTCCGGTTTAAAACCGATATTCCGTCTTGGGAAGAATTGGAAAAATTTCTCACAATGCGGTTTCAAACTTTAGAATCGCTTTCCGACATACGTAGTGCAAGATCGCTTCAAGCGGGCAAGGCGAGGGCCCAACCTGCTCCGCGGTCGGCGCCGATACCTCAGACGGCGGCTCAACGGCAACTTTCGTGTAAATTATGCCCCAATCAAAGCCATGGGTTACGACAATGTATGAAGTTTCAAAAGATGAACCTCCCTCAACGGTCGGACGTCGTCAAAAAACAGAACTGTTGCATTAACTGTTTAGCTTATTCGCATCTCCTAAAAGATATCCCAAGTTCATATTCGTGTAGTAAATGTCAGCAGCGTCATCACACCCTTCTTCATAAGGAATCCAGTAAACCTCCAACCAGATCTTCGAACTCAACACCCACGAATGGAGGTCAGGCGCGCAGAGCTCTGTATAATCAAGTAGAATCGTCAGCATCTCCGTCGGCCGTCGCAAGTCGTCCCAGTAGATCACACTTGCGATCTGCAAATGTTTCTGCCGAGAGTTCATGGGCATCTCATCCTTCCGCTACCGTATTAGAAAACCAATTCGCAAGGTCGACGAAAAGGGTCTTGTTAGGCACCGCAATTGTCCATCTCAGTCACAATGGTGAAACTTATCCCGCTAGGGCATTAGTGGAGCCAGGGTCAGAGTGTACTTTTATCTCGGATCGGCTGCGAAAACTAATTAAGTTGCCAACGGAGAGAGTGGATGCAAGAGTCTCTGGTCTTAGCAATTTGGTTACCGCACAAGTTAACAAATGCTGTAATATCACGTTGAGCTCCGCTCGAGATGGAGATGTATCTTTCTCAACTGTTGCCTTTGTCTTGGGCCAATTAACCGGCAACTTCCCCTCTTTTTCGCTTCCCGCAAATGCTGTGAATGTGGTTGACCTTTCGCTAGCTGATGTGAATTTCGCCTGTCAAGGAAGTGTAGATATTCTGATCGGAAGCGATATTTATCCCTTTCCCCGATATTTATTCTCTTCGGTGGAATTCAGAAAAATGTGTTTAACTCCTTGGTAGCTATTGAGACCGTGTTCGGCTGGATTCTGACAGAACCTATCGAAACCGGACAACCAGTTCCCGCTTTCTCAACTAATGTTTCGTTTTTTAGTGAAGTCACCTTGGATAAACAATTACCAAAGTTCTGGGAGGTCGAGGAGCTTCCTCGCGTCCCATTCATTTCTAAAGCGGATAGAAATTGTAAAGAAAATTTTGCGAAAACCACGTCTCGTCTTCCTAATGGCCATTATATGGTCACGTTGCCCTTCAAGAAGAACCCCTTTTCTAATCGAGAAATAAGCTCATCCCAACACATTGCGATGAATCACTGGCTGCGGAGTGAAGTTCGACTGTCCCGTGATCCATTTCTAAAGGAGAAGTACGATGAAGTTCTTGGAGAATATCTGGTATTGCAGCATATGTCTCCCGTCCCATCACCCCCTTTTCAAGATCGACCTGCGCACTATTATTTACCGCATCATGCCGTGATTAAACCAGAAAGCACCACCACCAAGCTTAGAGTCGTCCTCAATGCTTCCAGCCGTACGGCTAACGGAGTCAGTCTCATTGACATACTGCACACCGGCCCAACCCTTCAAGCTGACCTGACCCTTTTGATCTTAAAGTGGCAAATTTGTGTGTCTTCAAAAAAAACGGTAAGAAATCTCATTGTTCCTCTCGTAAAAAAAAGAAGGGTTACAGATCAACTTTCATCGACTGACTGTGTGGGAGACGAATCTAAGCATGTCGTGAGGTATTTAAGCGAAATGAATTTGAGTACACTTATTTAGTGATAAAACCGAGCTCATCATTCGCAGACTAGTATTATTCATTATCCTTTTTGCATTTTATTTTCGCGGCGTTATTTATTGGAAAGTGATTTTTTTTTACAAAATGGAAACGTTCGTTCATGTGCAAAAACAATCCAAATAGGTTTTGTTACATTTGTGGAGAAGTTGTTAAAAAGCATCAGTTCAGAAACATAACAGATAATGTGCAGTAAGCTTATTTCCATTATTTCGGGTTTCCAATGCAGAATGAGAGTAAGCCTTGGACACCAAATGGAGTGTGCCCTACTTGCAGAATTACTTTATGCAAGTTGCTATGCGGAGAGGAGCGTTACTTGAAGTTTAAGAAACCCATGATTTGGACGGCTGTGGTAGATCATTCATTAAAAAATCGTATCCAAAAGCGACATCAGCAACAAAACCGGTGAATCGCAATGAAAATTTCACTTTACCAACTCCCAAAGGGTAAAAGTGAAATCGGAAGCTCAAGTGCTTTGGAAGTTTCGTTTGGAAGTTCAGACAGCAAAAATAGGAGACATTTCACATCTCAAAGTGAATTAAATGACCTCGTAAGAGATCTAAATTTATCAAAAGCAAAAAGTGAGTTTCTTGCTGCGTGCTTTCAAGAGTGGAATTATCTGGAACGCAACACGTCAGTAACCTCTTTTTTATAGAAAGGGGCAACAACTTCTCAGAGTTTTTTGTGAAGCGCGAAAAATAACTTATTGCTGTGATGTAGAAGGTCTATTTAAGGAACTTAAATTGAAATTTAAAACATGTGAATGGCGACTATTTATTGATAGCTCGCAGCAAAGTTTGAAAGTTGCTCTTGTCCATAACGGAATTGACCTGCCAACTATTCCTGTAGCGCATGCTGTTGGAATATAGGAAACGTATGATGAAATGCGCACCTCTTGAGGCTGATCAATTACGACAAACAACATTGGAATATCAGCGCTGACCTGGAGGTTTGTAATATTCATTAATTTAAAATTATAAAAATTACACCTTCTTGTACATCATATTAACTGTAAAACTAACCGATTTTCATTTTGCCTTCGCTTTCATTTCATGTAGTTGCCATTATTACCGGGCTCCAAGGAGGTTATCCAAAATTTTGGTGTGTTCTGTGTTAATGGGACAGCAGAGCGAAGGAACATCATTTCACGAAATCATCTTGGCCTAAAAGGGAACAACACTCCATAGGAAACAACAACTTGGTGAACCCACCTCTTGTTTCGCAAAATGACGTTATTTTGCTTCCGCTTCATAATAAGCTTGGATTTATAAAAAATTTCGTCAAAGCTTTGCATAGAAGGGAAAGCCAGGGTTTACAGTATCTGCTAGAGGTTTTCCAAAACTTACATATAATAAAGTTGAAGAAGGAATATTTGTTGGGCCGCAAATACGCAAAATCATGAGGGATGAAAAATTCATTAAATCAACGAACAAACAAGAGGCAAAGGCTAGGCCGTCTGTTAAGGAAACTGTAAACCAAGTATTACAGTATGGGAAAGCCTGTCAAAATGCTATATGGCTCCAAATGGTGTGGTGAAGTTGAGTAAAAATCAGCTGACTGTCAAAAATAAGTCGAAGAATATGCGATTTTTAAACATGCCGTAACTTTATATTTTGACCCTTTTTAAGTAAAATTGAAGTTGCAAACAACAAAGTAGAGATGCTCCTTCATTTAAGAGTACATTTGAGTCTCTGCGACACCCGCAATTCAGTATTCAATATTGCATTTAAATTGAACGACTTCGTCATCGATGCACAAATACTCTAAGCGCAAAGCTTTTATCGATACTGAACCGAGTACTCAAAAGAGTTCTTAAAACATAATAAAACCAAATAAAAAGCAAGATAATTCGACATAAAAGGAATTTATATATTTTTAAATTTCATGTTTCAGAATGAAAAAAGTAAGGGTGTTATAGTAAAGAGAACCTGGCCATAGAATACCTCACTCAGATAAACAGCTATTAAATTTTTAATCGGAGGCTAAATATAAGCTCAAATTCCTTATTTCATGCAAATATCTCGAAAGATTATGACTTAACAGCAGCTCAGACGATCTTTGAGGCTGACCTTAGTGCTGGAGGTACCCTTAAAATTCGTCCACTTTAGTAAATTTTTGTTGAGGATGTCAACGATTAAAAAAGAAGTGTTTATGCTGTGGTTGTTTCAAGCGCCATCTGAATTTTGGGTGTAAAATTCAATTTTCGAATAACGCCTTTTGGCGCGGCCACTTTTCTATATTTGGAATCTTTATTTTATGCCCTTAACTAAGTTCAAATAAATAGTTCCACTTAGTATATAAAAATATGTTGGTTTTGGAGCAGCATTTATGAAATTTATAACAAACCCTAGAACGAAGGGATACCTTTGAAAATCAGACAGACAGAAAGTCTAATTTCTAAATGCTAAACGTTCAAATTGTAGTCGGTTACTATTTTCACCATCGATGCACTATTGACTCGTTCCATTTGGCACCATCTGTTGTCCATGGATGCCACACTAACGTCTAAATTAAACAAGACCAAAAACTCGGAAATCAGTTTTTTGTAGTACGTGAATTTTTCTATTACTAAAAAGAAAAAATAAATGTTAAAATAAATTCTACAGTTTAAAATGGTACAATCATTCTTAAAAAAATCTTTATAATATCTGATTTTCTCTGTTTATAAATGAAAAAAATCCCTTAAGAAAACTAACTGCTTGTATGTGCCCAATTTCTAGAGACGACAACAATGCCCAAAGAGGCATCGTGGTGGATTGCCTGGTATGCCGTGTGGTTGTTGTTGCCTTTGGTGAATTGCCTATTAGCTTTGTTGAATTGCCTATTAGCTCGTTTCTCATACTGTAATACTTGCTGTAAACGGTTTCTTAAGCAACAGGAAAGATCCAAATTATAAAATTAATATTAAGGACCTGATTAAAAACTACCACGCTATCGGAGCGACTATGTCCCTAAAAATGCACTTTCTGCATTCCCATTTAGATTTTTTCCCAAAAATTTAGGGGCAGAAAGCGATGAGGAGGGAGAAAGATTTCATCAAGATATTACCCAGCCGGACATTATCGCATGCATGAAAAAATCATTAATGCAGAAGAAGTGAAGCATTCATTTTTAAAGAGGCCAATTGGTGCTTTTTCGAACTATCTTCTAGTGAAAATATCACAGAAGCAAGAGCTCGTTGCAACAGACCCTTCTTCAAATGAAATTTTCATTTGAAAGAGGGTTGTATACTCCTATTTTCAATGAAGATCCTATGAAATTGTTATGAAAAGATGTTTTTCAATCTGTGTGCTACAATTCTCAAAAGTTTTATTATTTTTTTGTACTTAAGATGTTTTAAGAATTGAAGCTCTCAAGTCTTTGCAAAGGCGATAATGTATCGCATCACGAAGTAACGAAATATGCCAATTTCCGCCAATTTTTTTTAAAATATTATTTTTCCTCTCAGATCCCCGCGGCGTATACCATTTTTTCAAATTCTCACTTGCGTTGGCACCATATATTTATTTTTCCAAATGACATTTTCATTCATGTTAGCATCATATACTATATTTTCAAATGAAATAAACATGCACGTTTGATCCATTTCAGCCAGCCAGCTTGTACGTTTTGTCCAAATGAAGTTTTCATGCGGACCAGGGTCATACACTCCGTTACCTAATGAATATCATATGATTTTTGAAGTACTGAAAATAGCGGCCATCTCCTAACAAAATTCATTAGAAGTAAGGGCTAGTAATGCGAGTAGTCGCAGTATGAATTTTCACCACTTCGGAAGTACTGCAGAAGTAGTGAAATTTCCGGCTGGGTATGGCAATTGAAAAACGTTACCAAGAGAATTGGAATGCAGGTATGCTGGAGATTACTGTTGGAATCTTATACGAGAAACTAGCCCATTTCATTACAAGAGATATAATAAAATCGCACACATTCGAAATTATGAAAAATAAGTAAGTTATTTTAAAAAAGTAGCCTTATACATAAAAAGAGAGATTTGATGGTATTAGAATGTGATTTTAAGTAATAAATTATAAATGGAAGAGATCGTTTTTTCATAGTTTTTTTGTCTCTTCAGAATTTGTCTTTTTGGTTGATTTGGGCAATTGGCTATAACTTCACTTACACTCAACCGATGTTTATCTTTAGACCACTTTAAATATTGAAAATTGAATGGGCCTTAAGATCCGGCACCTAAAAAAAATTAAAAAAAACTTTTTGTAGGGTTGCCATTGTCTTGAAAATTAAAAATTGGAAAAAAAATCTAAAATTTAAAATATTTTCCTTTACATTTTGCAATGTAGTGTTTTAACTATTTTACGTACTTAAATGTTTGTTCCACCATTGTGTGCGTTGAGGTAACAGCGATGCTTCGATTTTTATTGTCCGAAGAAATATGACGGTGTTAAAGTGAAAAAACTAACGACATGTTGAAAAAAAGCCGAAAAACGGTTTTTTTGAAATAACGGAAAAACTGTCCGATAGAAAATTTTTTTTGCCATTTTCGTAATCAGCAGAAAATTTTACTTTAGAAATCATATGTTTGGTGCTTGGCAAAAATTTGTCGAGTAGTGTAATTGTATCTCTGCATTGAAGTGATTTCAAATCGAAATTTCAAACTGGGATCCAATATTTGTAAATCTCTGCTCCACGCGGTTACCGGACCTCACTTTAGGATTATAGGAGCAGTCGGTCCGGTGTAAAACCGAGATTCCATCTTGGGAAGAATTGGACAAATTTCTCACAATGCGGTTTCAAAAGTTAGAAACGGTTTCCGACATACGTAGTGCAGGATCGCTTCAAGCGGGCAAGGGGGGCCCAATCTGCTCCGCAGTTGGCGCCGACACCTCACACGGCGGCTCAACGACAACCCTCGTGTAAATTGTGCCCTAATCAAATCCGTGGGTTACGACAATGTGTTAAGTTTCAAAGGATGAACCACCCTCAACTTGCCTTAACTGTTTAGCTTATTCGCATCTCCTAAAAGATTTCCCTATTTCATACTCGTGTAGTAAATGTCATCATCGTCATTACACCCTCCTGCATAAAGAATACAGTAATCCTCGAACCGGGCCTTCGAACTCAACACCCACGAATGGAGGTCAGGCGCGCAGAGCTCTGCATAATCAAGTAGAATCGTCGGCATCTCCGTCAACCGTCGCAAGTCGTCTCAGTAGATCACACTCGATATCCTCAAATGTTTCTGCCGCCAGTTCCTCAGCATCTCATCCTTCCGCTACCTTATTACAAAACCATTTCACAAGGTCGACGAAAAGGTCTTGTTAGGCACCGCTATTATCCATCTGAGTCACAATGGCTAAATTTATCCCGCCAGGGCATTAGTGGACCCAGGGTCGGAGTGTACTTTTATTTCGGATAGGCTGCTAAAACTAATTAAGTTTCCAACGGAGAGAGTGGATGCAAGTCTCCGGTCTTAGCAATGTGGTTACCGCACAAGTGAACAAATGCTCTAATATCACATTGGGTTCCGCTCGAGATGCGGATGTATCTATCTCAACTGTTCCCTTAGTCTAAGGCCAATTAACCGGCAACCTCACCTCTTTTTCGCTTCCCGAAAATGCTCTGAATGTGGTTGACCTTCCGCTAGCTGACGTAAATTTCGCCTGTCGAGGAAAGGTAGATCTTCTGATTGGAAGTGATATTTATCCCTCTATTATCTAAGGTGGAATTCATAAAAATGTGCTTAAGTCCTTGATTGCTATTGAGGCCGTGTTCGGCTGGATTCTTACGGGACCTATCGAAACCGGACAACCAGCTATCGCTTTCTCTACTAATGTTTCGTTTTTTAGTGAGTTCACTTTGGAGAAACAATAAGCAAAGTTTTGAGAGGTGGATTCTTTTTAAATTTTTCTAAAACCACGTCTCGTCTTCCTAATGGCCGTTATATGGTCACGTTGCCCTTCAAGAAGGACCCCTTTTCTAATCGAGAAATAAGCTCATCCCAACACATTCCGATGAAACAATGGCTGCGGAGTGAAGTTCGGCATTGCAGCATATGTCTACCGTCCCCTCACCCCCTTTTCAAGATCAAACTGCGCACTCTTATTAACCACATCATGCCGTGATTAAACCGGAAAGTACCACTACCAAGCTTCGAGGCGTCTTCAATGCTTCCAGCTGTACGGCTGACGGAGTCAGTCTCAATGACATACTGCACACCGGCCCAACCCTTCAAGCTGACCTGACCCTTTTGATCTTAAAGTGGCGTTTCTTTCAATTTGTGTTAAATAAAGATATTGAAAAAATGTATCGACAAATATAAGTTCACCCCAAAAACACTCCTTTCCAGCGAATTCTCTTTCAGACAACGTCTGATGGTTCGGTCAAAGATTTTGAGTTGAAGACGGTTACGTTTGGCGTTAATTGCGCTCCGTATCTGGCTATACGCACCCTTCATCAGCTGGCTGAGGACTCACAAGCTATTTATCCGCTTGCATCAGAGTCCCTAAAAATGCACTTTCTGCATTCCCATTTAGATTTTTTCCCAAAAATTTAGGGGCAGAAAGCGATGAGGAGGGAGAAAGATTTCATCAAGATATTACCCAGCCGGACATTATCGCATGCATGAAAAAATCATTAATGCAGAAGAAGTGAAGCATTCATTTTTAAAGAGGCCAATTGGTGCTTTTTCGAACTATCTTCTAGTGAAAATATCACAGAAGCAAGAGCTCGTTGCAACAGACCCTTCTTCAAATGAAATTTTCATTTGAAAGAGGGTTGTATACTCCTATTTTCAATGAAGATCCTATGAAATTGTTATGAAAAGATGTTTTTCAATCTGTGTGCTACAATTCTCAAAAGTTTTATTATTTTTTTGTACTTAAGATGTTTTAAGAATTGAAGCTCTCAAGTCTTTGCAAAGGCGATAATGTATCGCATCACGAAGTAACGAAATATGCCAATTTCCGCCAATTTTTTTTTAAATATTATTTTTCCTCTCAGATCCCCGCGGCGTATACCATTTTTTCAAATTCTCACTTGCGTTGGCACCATATATTTATTTTTCCAAATGATATTTTCATTCATGTTAGCATCATATACTATATTTTCAAATGAAATAAACATGCACGTTTGATCCATTTCAGCCAGCCAGCTTGTACGTTTTGTCCAAATGAAGTTTTCATGCGGACCAGGGTCATACACTCCCTTACCTAATGAATATCACATGATTTTTGAAGTACTGAAAATAGCGGCCATCTCCTAACAAAATTCATTAGAAGTAAGGGCTAGTAATGCGAGTAGTCGCAGTATGAATTTTCACCACTTCGGAAGTACTGCAGAAGTAGTGAAATTTCCGGCTGGGTATGGCAATTGAAAAACGTTACCAAGAGAATTGGAATGCAGGTATGCTGGAGATTACTGTTGGAATCTTATACGAGAAACTAGCCCATTTCATTACAAGAGATATAATAAAATCGCACACATTCGAAATTATGAAAAATAAGTAAGTTATTTTAAAAAAGTAGCCTTATACATAAAAAGAGAGATTTGATGGTATTAGAATGTGATTTTAAGTAATAAATTATAAATGGAAGAGATCGTTTTTTCATAGTTTTTTTGTCTCTTCAGAATTTGTCTTTTTGGTTGATTTGGGCAATTGGCTATAACTTCACTTACACTCAACCGATGTTTATCTTTAGACCACTTTAAATATTGAAAATTGAATGGGCCTTAAGATCCGGCACCTAAAAAAAATTAAAAAAAACTTTTTGTAGGGTTGCCATTGTCTTGAAAATTAAAAATTGGAAAAAAAATCTAAAATTTAAAATATTTTCCTTTACATTTTGCAATGTAGTGTTTTAACTATTTTACGTACTTAAATGTTTGTTCCACCATTGTGTGCGTTGAGGTAACAGCGATGCTTCGATTTTTATTGTCCGAAGAAATATGACGGTGTTAAAGTGAAAAAACTAACGACATGTTGAAAAAAAGCCGAAAAACGGTTTTTGATAATAACGGAAAAACTGTCCGATAGAAATTTTTTTTGCCATTTTCGTAATCAGCAGAAAATTTTACTTTAGAAATCATATGTTTGGTGCTTGGCAAAAATTTGTCGAGTAGTGTAATTGTATCTCTGCATTGAAGTGATTTCAAATCGAAATTTCAAACTGGGATCCAATATTTGTAAATCTCGCTCCACGCGGTTACCGGACCTCACTTTAGGATTATAGGAGCAGTCGGTCCGGTGTAAAACCGAGATTCCATCTTGGGAAGAATTGGACAAATTTCTCACAATGCGGTTTCAAAAGTTAGAAACGGTTTCCGACATACGTAGTGCAGGATCGCTTCAAGCGGGCAAGGGGCCCAATCTGCTCCGGCAGTTGGCGCCGACACCTCACACGGCGGCTCAACGACAACCCTCGTGTAAATTGTGCCCTAATCAAATCCGTGGGTTACGACAATGTGTTAAGTTTCAAAGGATGAACCACCCTCAACTTTCCCTTAACTGTTTAGCTTATTCGCATCTCCTAAAAGATTTCCCTATTTCATACTCGTGTAGTAAATGTCATCATCGTCATTACACCCTCCTGCATAAAGAATACAGTAATCCTCGAACCGGGCCTTCGAACTCAACACCCACGAATGGAGGTCAGGCGCGCAGAGCTCTGCATAATCAAGTAGAATCGTCGGCATCTCCGTCAACCGTCGCAAGTCGTCTCAGTAGATCACACTCGATATCCTCAAATGTTTCTGCCGCCAGTTCCTCAGCATCTCATCCTTCCGCTACCTTATTACAAAACCATTTCACAAGGTCGACGAAAAGGTCTTGTTAGGCACCGCTATTATCCATCTGAGTCACAATGGCTAAATTTATCCCGCCAGGGCATTAGTGGACCCAGGGTCGGAGTGTACTTTTATTTCGGATGGCTGCTAAAACTAATTAAGTTTCCAACGGAGAGAGTGGATGCAAGTCTCCGGTCTTAGCAATGTGGTTACCGCACAAGTGAACAAATGCTCTAATATCACATTGGGTTCCGCTCGAGATGCGGATGTATCTATCTCAACTGTTCCCTTAGTCTAAGGCCAATTAACCGGCAACCTCACCTCTTTTTCGCTTCCCGAAAATGCTCTGAATGTGGTTGACCTTCCGCTAGCTGATGTAAATTTCGCCTGTCGAGGAAAGGTAGATCTTCTGATTGGAAGTGATATTTATCCCTCTATTATCTAAGGTGGAATTCATAAAAATGTGCTTAAGTCCTTGATTGCTATTGAGGCCGTGTTCGGCTGGATTCTTACGGGACCTATCGAAACCGGACAACCAGCTATCGCTTTCTCTACTAATGTTTCGTTTTTTAGTGAGTTCACTTTGGAGAAACAATAAGCAAAGTTTTGAGAGGTGGATTCTTTTTAAATTTTTCTAAAACCACGTCTCGTCTTCCTAATGGCCGTTATATGGTCACGTTGCCCTTCAAGAAGGACCCCTTTTCTAATCGAGAAATAAGCTCATCCCAACACATTCCGATGAAACAATGGCTGCGGAGTGAAGTTCGACTGTCCCGTGATCCATTTCTAAAGGAGAAGTACGATCAAGTTCTTGGAGAATATCTGGTATTGCAGCATATGTCTACCGTCCCCTCACCCCCTTTTCAAGATCAAACTGCGCACTCTTATTAACCACATCATGCCGTGATTAAACCGGAAAGTACCACTACCAAGCTTCGAGGCGTCTTCAATGCTTCCAGCTGTACGGCTGACGGAGTCAGTCTCAATGACATACTGCACACCGGCCCAACCCTTCAAGCTGACCTGACCCTTTTGATCTTAAAGTGGCGTTTCTTTCAATTTGTGTTAAATAAAGATATTGAAAAAATGTATCGACAAATATAAGTTCACCCCAAAAACACTCCTTTCCAGCGAATTCTCTTTCAGACAACGTCTGATGGTTCGGTCAAAGATTTTGAGTTGAAGACGGTTACGTTTGGCGTTAATTGCGCTCCGTATCTGGCTATACGCACCCTTCATCAGCTGGCTGAGGACTCACAAGCTATTTATCCGCTTGCATCAGACATCATAAAACACTTTATGTATGTTGATGACGCACTCGGTGGGGCCCACGACGTAAAAACCGCGATCAAGGCTCGTGATGAGTTCATCAACGCTTTGGAGTCAGCCTGCTTCCCTCTTCGAAAATAGACTTCCAACCATCCTGCAATTTTGTCAGATATCCCAAGGAGCATCGACTCACTGAAGAATTTCTGTCCCTTGAAGAATCCAGTGAAGCAAAGACCTTAGTTATTCGGTGGAATGCCTCGTTTGACCGGGTTTCACTTTAGAGTGGAGGCGGTAGAAATCAAAACTTCATATACCAAGCGGCAAGTTCTTTCAGGTATTGCTAAGCTGTTCGATCCAGCAGGATGGTTGCCACCTGTTGTGGTGACTGCGAAAATCATTATGCAGCAAGTTTGGCTCTCGCAAACAAGGTGGGATGACGCGTTGGCTTCCCTTCATCTCCAACGATGGAAAATTTTCTAGAAAATTTGGCTAGTCTGATCAATGTTTGAATTCCTCGTTGGATTTAGTTTACCCCCTCGTGTGATGTCGAATTTCATGCGTTTTGCGATGCTTCTAATAAAGCATATGCAGCCTGTATTTATGCCCAGGTATCGGAGCATAATACCTCTTCATGACACCTCCTCTTTTCCAAATCCAAGGTAGCACCTGTAAAAACGATTTTTGCCTGCCCGCATATCATTGGACCACTTCTGTCTCTGGTAGAATGGTCCTTCGTGGCTACCGCTGGATCATTAACAGTGGCCGATTACGTCTCCCCTGCAGAACTGTACTACCTCACTCGAACAGAAAACTGTGTGCGTGCATGCAGCGGTGCCTACTGTTCCAGATGACCTCTTTGTCCGTTTCTCAAGCTTTGCTCGAGCCCTTCGTATCATGAGTTATGTGCTTCGGATGCTCGCCCGAATGCGCCGAACCCACCTTCCAAAGCCGGTTTTTGATTCTGAGTTAGACCCGGAACAGATTCCTCAGACTAAGCTCCGATTATTAGTTGTGGCTCAGTTGCGTTATTTCCCGACGGAATATGCGGATTTATCCGAAAAACGTTTAGTGAATAGTAAGAGTAGCTTATACTCGTTTAATCCTTTCATGCATCCAGATAGTTTGATTCGAATTGGGAGAAGGCCGACCGCTTCCCAAGAAATATTTTTTGACGAAAAACACCACAAGAATGCTCATTTAACGCGGTTGTTGGTTAACCATATTCATCACGTGACCCTTCATGGAGGCAATCAATTAATGCTGGGAGTAATTCGAAGTCAGTTTTGGTTGCCTCAAGCTAAAGCATCTATCAAGCTAGTTTTCTGTAGTTGCAAAGTGTGTTCCATTTTTAAGAAAAAGCAGGTAGCTCAACTCATGGCTGCACTTTCCCCGAGCGCACATCCTTTTGTCGACCTTTTACCAATTCTGGGGTCGATTTCACTGGACCTTTTGTTTGCTTTGCTATTAAAGCTGTTCATTTAGAGGTTACGAGTGACCTCTCCTCTGCATCCTTTCTGGCAGCTTTCTGTCGGTTCACCGAGCGGCGGGGATGCCCACATAAGGTCATTTCCGATAACGGAAAGAACTTTTTCGGAGCGTCCAAAGAGCTTCGTCTTGATTTCCAGAAATGTTTGATGGAAACCAGACAACAAGTTCATTAACAATTTTCCGACCAATAGAAATTTGTCTTAATTCGCGCCCCCTTCATGCGATGTGCGAAATTCCTCATGCGAGCTTGCAAAATCCACTCTCACTAGCGAAACGTTGGCAACGGATAAAAGCCTTATCCCAATTAGTTTGTCGCCGATGGAAAGAGGAATACCTTAAAGAAGTTCAGAGAAGAACGAAGTGGAAAACACCATCTGAAAACCTTCAGGTCGATGATTTAGTCGTTATAAGAGAGGAAACGCTTCCCCCAAATTAGTGGCGATTAGGTCTTGTCGTGAAACTCCATCCAGGTCGGGATAAATGGGTTCGCGTCGCTGACATTTGTACCGCGCGCGGGGTATGTACTCGTCCGATAGTCAAATTGGTGATCCTCCCCAATTCTTGATCGCCCTCTACTAATAGACGCACTAATAATTAAACTCGTGTTCTTTGGTGTGCTCGGTCCTGTGTTTGTCGCTTTCTTGGCTCTTGCTTCTTTCAGACAACTCAACATGTCGACAACCCAGTCGTGGGCCGCAGAAGAGGAGGATATGGATCCTTTAGAGCCATTTTTGTTGGAACTATTAGCCGAGCCTGCTCTTGTGTAGGAAGTCAAAAGAAGTGTTCCACCTACCCACGCGTCGTGTTCACCGTCTCCGGTACCGCCAGTGTCGGCCACTCTCCCCGACGGTCTACCGACTGACGTGGTCAGCCCTGGCGTTCCGCTCTGCAATGCCCCGTATGCCATGGTTGCCATACGATATCGCACTGCCGAAAGTATTGGGAAGCCTCCCTTGAGCAACGTCTCCGTGCGGCACTGCTAAACGGCTATTGCTCAAACTGCTTGGCCGTATCTCGCAAACGAGGAAGTTTCACGAGTGGAAAACGCTGCCTAAAATGCCAAGGAGACCACCAGACCACTTTCCACGATGACGACAGAAACACGCAGCTAAAACTGCGACGCCAACACCCTCCTCGAGGATTCGTGGGGGCACCCCCTGCGTTCGTCCGTTCGCCTCCGCCACTACGCGCGTCAACAAGCTCGCTGATATCGACCATCACCCGACAGGTCTCAGTGCTGCCCACCGCGATGGTGAAGGTGCGAGTGGGCAGAGTTAAGTATGAAGCTCGCGCGGTGCTTAGCGCCTGTTCACCTCAATCAATCATTACCTCCAAGCTGGTCAGCACTATGGCGGCTTCCTACCTTGGATATCGGGGCCACCTCAACTTGCACACTCGCGTTGCGTGTGGGATTCAATCTCAACGTGGAGATCGAAATGTACGCTCGGGTGGTCGGTCGGCTTCCGGTCGTGTTCCCTCTACCAACGGGAATCGGACAGTTGCAGGCCACAAACACCATATTTGGTTTTGTGCTGTCCGGGAGCTGCCCACCGTAATCGCTGACGACTCCCTTCTGTCCCTATTCTCTTTCTCTCCTCCTATCCCCTAATTTCTAGCGTGCTCGTACTGTCTCCTTTTCGCGCTCTCTCTCGCTCTATCTTTTTCTCTCTTGTTTCTTCACAGGTCAAGGATATGGCTATCTGCATCTATTGAAGTCCTGCAAGGAGCGCAGAGTGTTTAAGATCACTGTTGGTTCGACCTATACCCGTCGACTACCTTGCGACACAGATTCTCCATGTGCGACGTACACCCTCCGATTGCCGTGCGACCAACATTGTCCATATGCGATAATCTAAACCCGTCGAAAGGTACGCGCCATCAGCGATCTTTAAGCCTCGCCTTAATCCAAGGGAAACGGCGACAGAGAACCTTCCAGCCTCATTCCAAAGCAACCTTCCACGCGGCAACGGCCGAGTGCATTGGACTGCAGTCGGCTCACTCGATCGACAACTGCCAAATCTCGTACACCCCCTTAAATACCCCGTCGCAGTCGTGCATTTCTTTTGTGTTAATTCAAAAAGCTTTGTATAGTAATTTGTAAATTGACTTGCCAAAAAAGGGACCAATAAAAAAGACAAAGTCAATTTAATTATAAATACAAAGCATGTTGTTTTTATCTTTTTTTCAAAGCGTAAAAAACAAGCGCGCTACCCTAAAACTAACCAGCAACCAAATAGTACTTCTTAAATGTATTCCAAGTGAGCCGGAAACTGTTATTCGAGAAAAAATATACCTACGAAGGCAATGCCAGCGACAGAAATCAACCATCTAGAAGTGCAACTTAGCAGAGGTAACTAAACGCCTGCGAGAAGCTCTTGACAATGATCTGAAAAGCAATTTAGAAAAATTCACACGAAAATTGAGCCAACAGCCGACACAAATTACTCTCTATGGAAAACTAACGAACAGGTGAAGGCAACCATAATAAATCTAGCACCCCTGCATCCTAACACTGGAAGTAAAGCTAAAAAGAATGATAAAAATGCTCATGTACTTGCTACGTATCTTTAAAACTTTTTAAACGCAAAGATCCAACGCTTAACAATTGCCTTAACTTAACCCATGCTTAATCATTAAAATACGTGTACTTCAGCACAAAGACGTTCAAACTATGATAGGCGAGCTTAAGGCTGGGCGCCGACTACTCAATTTCCAGTTGGACAATTTTAATTTGGGTGTTTGTGGCACACAGAACTACATGAAAGCGCGCCGACATTTGAATTTTTAGTTGACCCAATAAAAAAATTGTGTTTTGCCACAAATTTTAAATTGGCCAATTGTGTTGTGTTACATACTTTCTTATGGGGCGCCGCACACTACTCAATTTTTAGTTGGTAGTGTTCCATTAACACATGGTACCGAATAATTAAAAAATTATTAAGTTATTAATTAATAACAAACTAATTAATTTGAAAGTACCCAATTTTAAATTGTATAGTCGCCGCGCAAGAGCACTTTTCCAACTGTTGGTTTTTCGCCGTAGCCACTTTGAAGCCGGGGCTTTAAAGAACGGCAAAACAACCAAACTTAGTGAGTACCCTTTTCGCGTTCGACTGCGCTAACCGGCAGCGCTGCCTGGGAGGACTGCGCGCTGCCTTCTTCACTGTCGAAAAAGTCTCTTCGCGTTAAAAACTCGCTCACGCGCCGGCAAAACGTTAAAATTAAAAGGAAAAAAAAATCTAAATTTTAAAAGTAAACAAAAAATCGTGAAAACTAAAGTGTAACCTACGAAAAGAATTTAAGTGAAAAAAAGAGGTTGAGTTTTTTATTAAGAAATAAAATAAAATAAAAGAAATTATTGAATAAGTGAAAAGGCCAAACGAAAAGAATTAAAACAAAAAAAAATAAGGAGAAGTGGCAACAAATTCAACATACCGTTGCAAGATATAATAAAATCAACCGCGTCGCGCAAACCGACAGATCAATCAACGAACCCGGCACCCGCCAGGGTCATCAACGGAGTATCAGGTACGTCTCCCTTATTTGTTGCCCCTCACCTTGACATTTGGCGATCCTGCCAGGAGCCTGGAATAGGTTCTGGTGGACCATAATAGTTAGAAAGGGTCGAAAAAGTCCGGAACGTGCACGTCGCCTTTGACCTCTGTTTGCCCTAGTGCAAATTCAAGGGCACGACAAGATCAAAGCGCGTATCACGCATTACAACGTAACGGCGGGACAAACTCTTTCCTCCTCGACATCAATCATCTGTCTCAGTCGCACACCCGTGTGTCGTTTGGTGGTGGTTTTTGTGCACAGCCGATAGTGCAAAACACCAAACACATAGCAGCATTTGGTTTTCTCGTTCCCCTTTGAGGACGAGTTGCAGTTTTTTCTCTTTTCTTTTGTTGCTTTTGGTTTCTGGACACGCAGCGAAACCGTGTCTCGACTTTGGTTTTTTCATCGAAATTTCATACGAATTCAAGGCCAGCAGACAGCGAGCCATAAACGTATAGGGCATACGTGCATTGTGTTGCGTAGGTCAGTTCTAACGTTGTGCGTTGCATCGAACTTCGAACATAGAAGTTGATCGCGTATTGCCTGTTCGAGCGAACGTGGGTGAACTCAATTAGAACACATGGCCTCATACATACGATCCGTCGCTCTGCCTGCATGCTGTTTTTGACTTACGTGCATCACATCGACTTTGCGAATTGGTTAAAAAACTTGAATTTCTAACAAATCAATTGAATTTGACCTATATTTTCTTACTGGAATTTCTTAAATAATTTGGAATTTTTTAACATTGGATTCGGAGTACCAGGAGTCTTGTGGAGGTGTTGCGAAGCGCAGGAATCATTGAGGATTCGCTGCCACGGTTGCATATATATTCTCCAGTTTGTTTATTTCTTTATCACGGCTGACTTGAAGGTGCTCAGACGACATCGGTCATCACCGTGCCCTACGACCGGTCTCTTCCGCACCCGACAAAGCCTAGTACATCCAGATTGCCATCGATAATTTTGCGTTTGGTAAAATTAAATTTAAGCGTGGGCGAGTATATTCGTTAATTTTACTGAAATATTATTAAATATTTTTTCGTTTTTTCACTCCGGAATCGCGTTACTTGAGCTCTGTGTTAACGTTTCATCTTCGCCTCCAAAATGGCTTTTAATCTACAATTCAATGATGCGGTGGAGCAGCTTAAGAGCTACTGCGATGTGATTATGTGCTCCAATCCCTTGAATCAAACCGAGTCGCTCATCGAAGTTAAAATTGAGGAAACTGACTCTTGTTGGCAACGTGTTCAACAGACTTACAGCCGCGCTCTCGCACATGACGAATGGACTGCTGAGGTTGCCGCCAGTGCTCTAGTTACTTATAATGAATGTCGCGATCTCCATGTTACTGCTCGAACGCAGCTGAAGGATATGTTACGGATGCATTCCCACGCACATCAACCATTATCCAGCTCACGGGCGCCTCCCCAATATGCTGAGATGCCGCCAGAAGATAATTTTATTCGCGTGCCCCCTTGTGACGTCGCGAATTTTTCCGGAGGGTACAATGAGTGGCCAGCGTTTCGTGATATGTTCACAGCCTTATACATCAACAATCCAAGGTTACCACCCGTACAAAAGCTCTACTATCTGCATTACAAAACGACAGGCGCCGCAGCTGCGATTGTTAAAGGATATCCATTATGCGGCTCGAAATTTATGCACGCCTGGGAGGCTCTCAAAGCGCGGTACGAGAACAAGCGCATTTTAATCGATCACCAATTGAAGACCTTGTTCGATCTGCCCGCGATTGAAGACGAAACCAGCGAAGGAATTTTGAAAATTCAGACGACAGTCAACGATTGTATCACCCTGATGAAAAGTCAAGGAGTTGTCGATTTTTGGGATGCCATGCTCGTTCATTTTTGCTCCAGCCGCCTGCCAGCCTCTACGATCACACATTGGGAGCAGTTGCTTTCATCGCATCGAGAGCTGCCGACTTGGAGACAGATGAACGAAATTCTCAGCAACCGCTATGAGGTCGTCGAACGCCTTTCGAGCTTCACGAAGGTAAAAGAGCCGGTTCTATCAGCAAACCAGCCAACTTCATCGACCTACGCGTTCCACACACAAGAGCAAATACCAGGATTGTGTTCCTTGTGCAATGGAAATCACCCTCTACGCCAATATTCTCAATTTTTGAAGATTCCAGTCGCGGAACGTTTTCAAATTATCACAGAACCAAAGCGTTGCTTCAATTGTCTCGCTACCAGTCACCAACGATCCAATTGCACCAGTCAACACAACTGTGCGAAGTGCCAACAACGACATCACACTTTGTTGCATGTTTCGAGCGCGGCTGCAACACCGGACACGAAAGTCTCTACCCCCTCTTTGACATCTCCTCCGGAGATGGGCCCGTTTCCGACGAGCCAACCGCCGCATTTTCGTGCGCAACCAGAGGCTTCGAGCTCCCAGAGCATCCCCTCCCCGTCACAGGCACCCGCACCCGTCTCCATCAGCCAGACTCAGGCGCTTTTGCCAACGGTTCGGGCGCTTTTAGATCTAGGTTCGCAGAGGAAATTTCTTACTGATCGACTGCAGCTGTATTTGAATTTGCCAACGACTCATAAAATCTGCAACGTCTCTGGCATGGGTGGCCAATGCACCCAAATCGCGAAAAAGAAATGCACCATCACGCTCGACTCGCCTCGTTCTTCGTTCAAGAAAGAAATCGACGCCGTGGTGTTTCCGAATTTGACCAATTGGCTTCCGGCCAAAAGGGTCTCCAATTTGGATCCCCACGAGATCTCATCGTTGGAGCTCGCCGATCCCCGGTTAATGAATCCAGCCCGCATCGATATGGTCATCGGGTCTGATATCATGCCGAAACTACTGCGGCCGCGCGTCAAGATGAATGTCGGAGGAAGCCTTATTGCCCAAAATTCAATATTCGGATGGTATTTGAGTGGGCCAATCGCCAACAAATCCATCGAAGCGTTTACGACGCAAGTTTCCTCCGGAGACCACCAAGAGTCACTTCACGATTCCCTCAAATCATTTCCAGAACAAGAGGAAGTTTCAGCCTCGCCTCTCCCTCTTCCAGAGGACATCTATTGCGAAAAAATATATTCGCAAATCACATCTAGAAATTCGGATGGTAGGCCCGTTGTGCGTCCACCGTTTAAGATCGATTTTTCTAAAGCCGCTCCTTGCTTGGACTCGTCGCGATTTGAAGCGCTGACGCAATACAGGAGCTTGAAGAAAAGGCTCGCACGGCAGCCACTTATGCGCGTCACCTTTAATTCAGTGATCAAGCCCGAGAGTACATCCACGAAGATACGAATCGTTTTCAACGCTATCCAAAAGACCTCTTCCTCCTTATCGCTGAACGATGTGCTTTATGTTGGAGCGGTGCTGCAAGCGTATCTGGTCTTTCGTATGATCAGCTGTGCATTCGTCATCCAGCAGTTCGATCCAGGACGATTTTCCTCCTGGATTGTCGTTATCGAGGTGTCGACGCGAGTTTTCCACCTCATGCCGCTGCTCCTGATCGCAACACCTCCCCCTCCCCCTTTTCATTTATTGTTCACTATCTTCTCAACAATATCGCCTCCGCCTTCTCCTACCAACGTCGCCACGGCCCAAACCAATCGTCTAGCAGACGCGAACTGGATTGAGAAATTATAGTTGCGTAGCGCAAGGCGGGCAGTATGTTTGTTTTTCGCCGTAGCCACTTTGAAGCCGGGGCTTTAAAGAACGGCAAAATAACCAAACTTAGTGAGTACCCTTTTCGCGTTCGACTGCGCTAACCGGCAGCGCTACCTGGGAGGACTGCGCGCTGCCCTCTTCACTGTCGAAAAAGTCTCTTCGCGTTAAAAACTCGCTCACGCGCCGGCAAAACGTTAAAATTAAAAGGAAAAAAAAATCTAAATTTTAAAAGTAAACAAAAAATCGTGAAAACTAAAGTGTAACCTACGAAAAGAATTTAAGTGAAAAAAAGAGGTTGAGTTTTTTATTAAGAAATAAAATAAAATAAAAGAAATTATTGAATAAGTGAAAAGGCCAAACGAAAAGAATTAAAACAAAAAAAAAAACAAAAAAATAAGGAGAAGTGGCAACAAATTCAACATACCGTTGCAAGGTATAATAAAATCAACCGCGTCGCGCAAACCGACAGATCAATCAACGTACCCGGCACCCGCCAGGGTCATCAACGGAGTATCAGGTACGTCTCCCTCATTTGTTGCCCCTCACCTTGACACCAACTAAAAATTGGCCAACTAAAAATTGGCCACCTAAAAATTGAGTAGTCGACGCCTAGGCTAGGCGCCGACTACTCAATTTTTAGTTGGCCAATTTTTAGTTGGAAAAGTGCTGTTCGCGCCGACTATACAATTTAAAATTGGGTACTTTCAATTAAATCAATTTATTATTAATAAATTACTTAATAATTTATTAATTATTCGGTACCATGTGTTTATGGAACATTACCAACTAAAAATTGAGTAGTGTGCGCGGCTCCATAAGAACGTTTGTAACACAACACAATTGGCCAATTTAAAATTTGTGGCAAAACACAAATTTTTAATTGGATCAACTAAAAATTGGAATGTCGGCGCGTTCTCATATAGTTCTGTGTGCCACAAGCACACAACTTAAAATTGGCTAAATAAAAATTGAGTAGACGGCGCCTAGCCCTAGGCTAACTCAAAAAGGGCAGCAGGATTTGATTTTATCGCCCCACAAATGATAGAACAACTCCTCACTGTAGACACAAGATCAATCCTTTCCATATTTAATGCCATACTAAGATTAGGATTTTACCCTCGAACTTGGAAAATTTCAAACATCATTATGATCCCTAAACTAGGAAAAGATCTCTTACTCCTATAATCATATCGACCAATTAGCCTGCTGCCAGTGCTATCGAAAGTCTTTGAAATATGTCTTTGGGCAAAAATTTTATCACCCTTGCAAAGCTCCAGGGTTATTTCCGAGCACCAGTTTGGTTTTCGTAAAAGCCATGGTACAATTGAACAGGTAATCAGAGTCACTACCGAAATCAGAAACGCGTTTTAAAAGAATAAATATTGCTCCGCCATACTTCTGGTATGGTACAAGGTACAAGGTACAAGGTATGGCATTCTGGTTTATTGTTTAAAATAAAGCAATCCCTTCTCCATAACACCCACAAAGAACTACAATCCTAATAGCCTAGACAAACGTATACCATAATCGCGATTAAAACTGCCTTAATCCTGTTTGCTAAAACATCCTGACAGACGAGAGTAGATAGATACAAACACGATTATCGTATCAGCTGTTATGTATCTGTCAAAAATCTTTAGAAGAAGAAGCATAGTGATCAAAATAATTCAAAAGTGCTCCAAAGTGAAATTTGCATTGTGGAAAATGGATATTGAAAAAATTAAAAGGAAAAAAACAATTTTAATATTACTAACGATGATGATGCGAAGAAGGCAATATTTTCAAAAAAAAAGGTGGCGCTATTGTTTCAAGAATAGCGCAATAATGCTTGCTATGACCATTGCGCATTTCAAGCAGACGCAGGAAATTGTTTCCGTGCAGGAGAATGGTATAAGAAAAAGGAGGATAATTTAGAAATTTGTAAGAAAAGCGAAATTTTATCATATCATAAGTCAATTAAGTGACTGGTTTTTTCACAGGACCGTAGAGGAATGTTTTTAGAAACTGATGTGTCTAGAACGGACACATGATATCTCGCTGAAGGGCTTCATTCAATCTCAGAGCCACTTTCTCCTCCAAGGCCACTGGAACACGCCGCATTGGTTGGTGGACAGGCTTTACTTGCGGGTCAATGGTCAACTTTACTTTAATATGTTTTATTTTCGAAAATGGTTCGGTTTCTTCTACTCTATATGCGTCCAGTCCTAGTTTAAATATTCTTAGTTCGATCGCTGTGTCCCGCCCTAGCAAAGATTGATTTCCACATTTAATAACATTGAATTTTGCAATAATTTCCTGTCTGTTGGGAATGCTTATAGGTGCATCAAAAACCCCGAGAATTTCTAGGGGCTGGTTCGCCGCATACGCCCTGAATTGTTTCACCGATTCCGGATAAAAATTCCACATCAGAGCCTTATTATCACGGAGTGATATCCAATCTGCCTCGCTTAGCAAATTGAATTTTGATCCTGAGTCGATAATCATCTCCATCTTATTTCCTCCCACGAAGCACGTTATTTCCCCGTCTTGAACCCCATTTTCAATCCTGAAACAATCAGTTACTAGGTGTTGCTGATTGCTATCAGAGCCTTCGATATCCTCTACAGCTCTTATTCTTGCAGACTCAGTCCTCCGGCTTTTGGTATAGCCGTGTTCTGTGTTCGCTGCTCGTTTTTTTAATGACGATGTTTTCAGAAGAATTGATTGGCATATCTTAAAGGACATTTTGGTGTTAGCTTAGAATACCAAAATTTAACTCATACCTTAATATGGGCCAAAAAGTGGCCAAAAAAACTTTTCAACAAATTTTTGCAAGACGGCGTACCGATAACTCAAAAAACGAATCATGAAGTTAAATTTTTCGTGCCTGAAATATGGAGAAGCCGATTAATTCGGTCTTGTCTTTTTAAATATTTGAAAAAAATTATCAAATTCATTTGAACAAAATAGGTAGTTCTGTATATATCGAGCCCAAACCGCGAAAATAACGTAATAGGCTTTTCAGACTATGAATTTAAAATCTGAATTTAGCTCCTTAAGTTGAATTTATCAAAAACCCTTTCAGACTGTCCGTTTCTGAATTTACGACTTCAAACAGATGTTTTTTGTTTTGGATTGATTTTCGAACAACTTTTCACAGTCTGGAGCAATTGTTTCATGCAAAAGCTGCAAAATGGAAAATGACCAGAAAAAAATGTTAAGCATGTTATTGTTGAGACGTCACAAATTGCAAAAAATGAAAGCAACCGGAATGGTGTTAATAATAAGCTTGCTAACATCAATTTTGAACAACATTCAACATGCTGCAATTCTATCCAGCAGTCAAAACACGCTTTTGAATATTACCCAGCAAGCAATATGAGCGCTTTCGGATACTCTTTTTGGACAGAGATAAAATTGCTTTCACCCTCCTAATGAAGATTTTTCTGAGCCCGTGCTTAAAGAGGATTTCCGGATGATCCGAAAACGCTCCATTTTATGTGTTATTATTATTATTAAATGGGGGCTCTGTGCGCACCGCGACCCATAATGAATCTACTGTGCTACCCCCAGGGTTGTCTTAATTATTTATCCTTAGGCTCTTTATATATTTGAGCACTGTGGACGGTTTTAAGACAGACCAAAATTTGTAGGGGGCGACAAGCGCCTCCCCAAAGTTGAGGATTCTGCGGCTGGCCAGAGATGGACAGTCACAGAGAATAAAAATGTGTTTACTCATAAAATGGTCTTACATTAGGCTTTTTTCAGACGTGTGATTCGGAGCGCTCCGAAATTTGCTTGCTGGGTAATTTCAAATCAAAATACAAACAGCTGACTTCAACGTTCAAGGTTGAAAAAAAGGGAGTAAATGGTAAGGGTTGCAGCAACGAATGCCTAAACTCATGAGTTTATTTCTGAGTTTAAAGACCCTAAACTCAGTTTAAACTCACTACTAAAGTCTACTTAAGGTACTAAAATCAGTTTAACGCAATAGTCTGGAAACCATATAAGCGACAAAAATCAAATTTTACAGGAGAGCGTTTTTTCTGATCTCCTTTGCATTGCCTGGCATACAAATTATTAAAGTTATAGTGCAATATCTCCGTTATATTTTACTAGGTGATGAGTTTCAGGCTGAAGAACATATTTTCATCAAAAAGTCAATTTCGAAAAATATGTCGCTTACGTTATTTTCGCGGTTAGGGCTCGATATGTTTCTGATATTCACCTTTAATCAAAGATTCAAAAATTATTTTTCTTGCATATTATCAAATAGTACCCCTCTGTGGAAGAGGAAAATGTCATGAAAGGCATACAAAACAAGAATTGACGATCAGTTCTTTCGAATAAGTGTAAACGCGAATTCAATTCCAAAAGGGAATTTCGAAAAGAATTGTCGGTCAACAATTGACTAGAGTAAAAGGCGTCATTTAATACTTCGATTGATTCGTTTTTCTCATGATACATGCGTTTTTCTAATAAGCCAAATATTTTAAAATATCTTAATGGAGCGATATGTCGAAATGTGCAGACCTGAATGGAAAATTAATGATTTAGTCCTTTTTGACACAAAATCTGTTGTAAATAGTTGGCAGCTGGTTTCGAATTAATCAAAATAAAAGATCGATTTTCAACTGGATGTATTGTATTTCGGCATCCCTATGCTTCGCACTGAATTCTGTAACCCGTAAATTGGTTTATACATAGTAAGTTGAGGTTTCAAAAATGAAAACAAGGTTCAATAGTTTTGATACAGCTTGTATGGTGACGGAATTACGAGAGTATGTACTTTTTATTAACCTTTATAGTGATTTATTAAGATTTCAAATTCCAGGTTAATCGGATTACGTGTAAATCAAATTTACGATTTGGATAGTAAAACTTACCTTATAAGACTTCAAGGCAAGCAGGAGAAGTCGTTGGAAAGTAAGTCGTTTCTTTTGTCGCTTCCTACTATACATTTTCCCTTATATTTCCTATGGTGATTTTGTTTCGAGCGCGATTGAAAGCCCGCTTTTTTAATGCTATATTAGATTATTATATTGTTTATCATAAACCCGTTCTGCATAAAGAAAAAATCATTGAATAAAATGTTTGACATAAGTTTACTTTATCTGTCGTACTCCTCATTTACACTCTAGACGAGTGTGTTTTCTGTCTTAATTGCAGTAACAAATTCAATCCAAGCAACTTAATATCAAATAAAAAGTCGGTAAAGCCCTAATTTTATGTACCCAACGTCACAACAATATTTCTGCACTATGATTTGCCTCCGCTCGGAAATTACACAAAAGTAATTTTTGTGCGCTTGGCAGTGGACGGAACACTTCAATTTTTGCGTACCCCTTTTATTCCTCTTGGTCGACCTAGTTTCAAATTTTAAGCTTCTACGCTCCTTGCTTCGTTACGAAGGGTCTCCATTCGTAGGCGTAGCAGTGGGCGGATATCGCCCATGTTTCATTTACAATCGTTCTACCGATAAGCGCGTAAGCAGCTGAGACAAAATTGGAAGTCTTTTGTTTCAATTTTCAATTATATTTTATTGAATCCTTTTGAAATGTTAGAATCTGATTTTCCTATACATACTAGCTATATTAAGTACTTTAGTCCCTAGCTAACATTGAGATCCGCACTTTGTCAATGATGCTCGTAGGCAGGGATCGGCAAAAAAAAAATTTTTAATTTTTGATTTTTTGATTTTTATCCACTCCACACTTCAAAATTCTTGATTCTGAAATAAAAAATAAAAATTTAAAATATAAAATTCCCAAATAATGAACAATCCGTATTTAAGATTCTAAAAATTTGGATTGATTCTATGAAAATATTTAAAAAATTAAAAATGTGATTTTTTGAAAAATCCGAAATTTATATGTTAAAAATATGGATTGCTGGATATTTATTAATCACATTTTAAGAATTATGAATAATTAGATACTTATAATTAGAATAATAAGATTGCGGATTTTTTGAATAATCAGTAATCAAAATGGCATTATTGCGGATTTTTTCTGTGATAGTTGATATAGGACATAGAAAATTGTGTAAAAATTATCAGAGACACCAGAAGACTCTATTATGTTATGTTCGTCCATCTTTTGATCTGTCCGATTGTCTGCTTTAAAACCAGAATATTTCATAATGCACTGAAAAATACACCTACTTAAAGAGCTATAACTCAGTATAGCGGCACCTCTTAGGCAAGTGCAAAAAATAAAAACTGCAAAAAACTTTATAACATTTTTTATTAATACGACCAACAAAGATTGCCATTTTTTTTACAATACAGGCTTGCTTGAGATGATGAGAATAGTGAGTTTTTCATCTATCCATTAGTTTTAGCAGATGATTGCATGTTCTCAAAACGCGTATTTCAAAGTTTTCATCAAGCAATCGGTTGAATTTTGGCAAATTGTACATAGTAGCAAAACTGAATAACCGTTCTACTGCTGCCGAAGATGGAAGTGGCTTCGACTCATGTGCTGAAATTGGGAAGTTGTTTATCGTACCCATAGCTATGTTTTAGTTGTGTATCGTCTTGTCAGATTCACAACAGTTTTTAAAATAAACGCGAAAATCCGAACAAAAAAATAAAAAACTTTGGCCTATTTTTGACAATTTTGTGATTTTGAGCATCAAGAAGAGATTTTTTTGCTTTGTCGATAAGAAGACATTTGTAGGCCAGGTTATAAGATTTGACTTTGCTAAAAATAGCAAAGCGATATTCCAAATCTTTTAAAAGTTATATCCACATTAATAAGCACATTTTTTCTCAAAAATCCAACTAGGGCCTGAAAACTGCAAATGGCCATAAAATGAAAACCTTAGTCAATCATACAAAGTACTTCTGGGGTTTTGCTACTACCATCAATAGCTTTCAGAATTTCTTTGTTAGAACGTGATCATATTTTCAGTGGTGCACTGTGTTATTCATAATTCTTAAAATGTGATTAATAAATATCCAGCAATCCATATTTTTAACATATAAATTCGGATTTTTCAAAAAATCACATTTTTAGTTTTTTAAATATTTTCATAGAATCAATCCAAATTTTTAGAATCTGAAATACGGATTGTTCATTACTTGAGAATTTTATATTTTCAATTTTTATTTTTCTTTATTCAGAAATCATAAATAAAAAAATGATATTTCTTGATCAATCCGTAATCAGTCATGATTGGGGAAAATATTATTCGTAACGATCCCTGCTCGTAGGTGTGTGCGCAAAGTGGAGATCTATCAGGCATGTGCTAGGATCCGAAAATTGACAGAATCGGAATTTTAGGTAACTGAATTTTCATACATATCTAATAGACAATCGGATAAAATAGGACTCTGTGCAATTAAACACTAGTAGCAGTTCCGACCCAACACAAAAATCAACAAACTCTGTAAATTCTGTTTGAAGTTTTGATCGAATTTAATTCCGATTCCGTCAGCTTTCGGATTCGGATTCACATGCCTTTATAAATACTTTCACTCCCAAGTTTCTAGACCTCGTGTGCTTTTCTTGAGCGGTTTTTTTTTTAAGAAAATGCAATCCATGCATTTCCTGCAAACTTGTAGTTGGTTCCAAAGATGAATTTTCTTTCGCACATTTGTGTAAAGCGATGGCCTAACGCAATCTTAACATGTTCAGTAGACTGTTTCTTATTTTGAAAATTTTGATCGATTTCAAAGCGCCGGACGGAAAAAGTTTTCATTTGAAATAAAACTGACAGGTTTCAAATTTGGCGCTGATCGGAGGTGATTAATTGCGCGCTAGGGCTCTGAAATATAAAAAACTTTTGTATGGGAATTAGTGTGGCCATCCGTGGTTTATGATTATTTTTTTTTATTTGAAATCTGCGGGAAACACCCGAGAAATGTGAGTTTGTAGAGAATAGATTCACCTTCCTTTTAAGACAAAAAACAACAAAATCGTTTTATATTGCGCCGACCTGGGACGTCTTAAAGTCAAAATGTTGAGGTTTTTAAAAGATACATCCGCTTGGAAGCCCTTGGTTGCCGCCGGAAAAAGAATTTACATATTTGCTATGAATATTCGAAATAAACAAAATAAGCTTTGAAACGAACCTAGTATGGAGAATATTTAATAACTTTTTGTTACATTTTAATAATATGTAATATTGTCAATTTTTTTTTTAACTGAATTTTAGGTTCGGCAATTTAACAGGTCGAAAAATGGCTTTGGTATCAAAAAATAAGATTTCGAAGACCACAATGTTTAAAAATTTCTTACTACCTTATATGCCACAAATGGTTAAATACGCAGAAAACCGATAAGTGGCAACGCTGATGAAACCGACAAAACAGTTGTTCGCATTGAAATTAATAACATGGCGCCTCGACAGGCAATAATTATTGCTAGCAATCTGTCAACTTGAGCAATATTGCCAATGGAGACCGCTCATTTTGAAAAGATGGCAATATATGGCAAGCAATATTGCTTCGCTGCGATTGCCAACTTTGAGATTGGCAATGAGCTGTCATTTTGCTATTTGACAGCCGAATTTCATTTTTATGAATTTTTCAAAGTGTGTATATTAGTGATGCCACGAATAGTGGATTTGGCCGAATACCGAATACCGAATATTCGGCCAACCTCTCGGCCGAATAACGAATATTCGGCAACCGAATATTCGGCACGTAGTAAAGACAGCTTGAGCCTACTCGCGACTAGCTGGAGTCAAGGCAAAAGCTACCGCTGAAAAATTTGCCCACTGTTTATAATGTTTTCGAAGAAAATTTAGAAGAAGCTAGCGTACATTTAATATTTCTAAAGAATAAAAAGCAAATCTGCTGTATTTTTAGATCTCGTTAATTAAATTTTTTTTACGTTATTGTGAGAAAAACTTAATTTGTAGTTACTGCTGATTTTTTTAATAAGTTATTTCTACTATTCGGTATTCGGCCGAATATTTTAACTATTCGGCCGAATACCGAATACTGAAAAATGACGCCGAATAGGCCGAATACCGAATAGTGGCCGAATATTCGTGGCATCACTAGTGTATATCGTCAAAATGGACTGGTGCGTCGCCGATATTTATAAGATAATACATCTTTACCGATAGTTCGAATTTCTTTGGGCTATAAAACCTCATCATATAAATGTACTGATGTGAAAAAATAATGCGTGGCTTCAAATGGCGAAGGAAATTAAAATGGACTACGTGAAATAAAAAAAAAATTAAAATTTTGCGAACTGCCTATATCGCAGAGAAGAAAAAATAAGAGAGTTTCTTCTTTGTCACACTCATCGCAAAGTTGTTTCAAGGCATCGAGAGCGCGTGCGCAGCCTAGTAGCCTGTTCGACGTCATTTTGAATATGAAGATAGCATAACATAAAAATCCCACCCTGGCAATATTGCCTCTACCTGGCAAAGCAATTTGACAGATTGCTAGCAATAATTATTGCCCGTCGAGGCGCAGCGTAACAAAGGCGTTCGCAGGATTCTGATCAGGGCAATGAGAAATTTGCCACTGTATTAAATCCTGCATTTAAAGTCTTAAATTTATATGTAGAGCACGGGTAAAAATTTGATGGAAAAGCTAATTTGTGAGACAATACAAAAACTAAATTTTTATCGAATTTTGCACAATCTGTCTTTATTTAGGGGTAGGAAAGTGGTCCCTCTTGCTGACGCCATATCGATCAATATGACGCAATCTGTTTACGTTTTGCTGTCGTCGAGCAAAAGTTAATATGAGTGACATTAAGCATAAAATAATCATTTTATAGAAAGTTTCATCTTTTATTTGAATATAACAACTTTATACGAAAAATATTGTATTGAGGAAAATATGTCTTTTACCGTGTAATAATGCAATCTAGTCTAGTGAAAAGCTGTTGACAGTTTCACCGGCGCTGCCACGTGTCTGTTTTATGCGTATTTTACCATTTGTTGCATATAAAGTAGTAAGAAATTTTTTTTCGTTTTAATTAAAAAATTATGAATAGATAACGTTAACGGATTTTAATGATTATAGTCTCAAAAATTATGGCATACATTGTGGTCTTCGGCACTTAAATCGAAAATTTAATTTTTTAATACCATACCCATTTTTCGACTTGTTAAAAGGAGGAACCCAAAATTCAGCTTAAAATAATTGTAGTAATTTTTATAGATAATTAAAACATAACAAAATGTTATTAAATATTCTTCATACTAGGCTTGTTCGCAAAACGACCGCAATTTAGTAAAATGTAGCAACTGCCAAGGTAATCATACTGCAAATTACCGAGGCTGTATAGTTTACAAAAATCTTAAGCAGCGTCTTGATATCCGAAAGCAAATGTCTCGAAATCCAGTTAAAAGTACATTTGTTCCTTCAACCGCGCCATCCTCGAACATAGCTAGTGTTGCTTTTACTCCAGGTGTTTCCTATGCAAATGCATTGAAGGCAGGCATTCCATCAAATCAGTTCACTCCTTCCAACTCAAATAGCAATCTTGAATTAATGATATCAACTCTTACTCAAAGTATTTCTAACTTTTGCAGGCGATGCAAAAATCCGTCGACACAATTGTGGAAATGCAGACTAAGTTAATGACAGCTCTTCTTTCGAAAATATGAGCAGTTTAAAAACGTGTGCATGGAATTCAAACGGCTTAAGCCGGCATAAGCTAGAAATCCAAAATTTTTTAATTCGTGAATCCGTTGATGTATTGCTTCTCTCAGAAACTCACTTAACTAATAAATGCTTCTTCGCAATTCCTGGATATATATTTTACAAAACCAATCATCCAGATGGTAAAGCACACGGTGGTACAGGCATTCTTATCCGTAAGAGAATTAGGCACTTCCTAATGGAATCGTATGAAACTACTTTTATACAAGCAACAACAATAAGTATTTGGGCTAATAGCAAAAGCATGTCAGTCTCGGCGGTATACTGCCCACCGCGTCACACTATTTCAGAAAAAATGTATATAGATTTCTTCAAAACCCTCGGTGATAAATTCATCGCAGCTGGAGATTATAATGCAAAACACACCCTCTGGGGTTCCCGTCTTTGTAATCCTAAAGGTGCTCAACTATATAGGGCAATTATGAATAAAAATAACAATCTCGACTTTGTTTCTCCTAGGAAACCTACTTATTGGCCAGCGGACCCAAATAAATTACCAGATCTTATAGATTTTGGCATTATAAAAGGGATTAAAAGAGAATCCATATCAACATATACAACGTTTGATCTGTCTTCAGATCATTCTCCAGTGTTATTCCTATTGAACGAAAGACCAAAACAAGTTGATATTCCCCACAGATTAACAAATTTCAATACCAATTGGCTTAAACACAAAAAGTATATAAGCTCACATATACACACCAATTACAAAATCGAAAGTAAAGAGCATATTGATGACGCCGTGACAGTTCTTACTTCTATGTTGACTTCAGCAGCAGAGAACTCTACGCCTAAGTACATTAAAACGGAAAAGGTGTCCTTTACAAATACTGAAATAGAAAATCTGGTGGCCTGTAAAAGAAGGTGCAGGAGGGAATGGCAACAAACCCGATCACCAGCAGCTAAATGTAGATTGAAAGAAGCGGAAAATAAGCTCAAAGCAGCCCTTTCGAGGGAGAAACGATTTGAACAACATAAATTTGTGCAAAACCTTACTCCGAAAGGCAAAAATCAAAAATCCTTATGGCAATCAATACGTGGGGTGAAGACTCCGGTCGAAAGTGAATTCCCTATTAGAGTTCCTAACGGTGGGTGGGCGCGTAACGACGAAGAGAAGGCTAACGTGTTTGCTTTGCACCTTAGTAAGGTATTTCAACCAAATCCAGGTAGCTTTGTTCACCCTGTTACACAAAGTTCTGAAAACACTCAACAATTGCACTACGAAATAACTCCCAGTCAAATCATTGACGTCATCAAGAATAAATTAGTCTGCAAAAAAGCTCCAGGGTATGATTTGATTACTCCGAAAGTGTTGAAAAACTTACCCCTTATTGCAGTGGTGTTTATAACAAACCTTTTTAATGCAATAATAAAGTATGGTCATTTTCCACATGACTGGAAGAGATCGGTCATAATTATGGTACGGAAACCAGGTAAAGATCCTTCTCAAGCCTCATCCTACAGGCCGATTAGTCTTCTTCCTTGTCTCTCGAAACTATTTGAAAAACTACTTATTCCGAAATTGTCGTCATTCTTACTATAACGAAACATTATTCCCTCTTATCAGTTTGGATTTAGGGAAAAACACGGTACAATCGAGCAAGTTAATCGAATTACAAACGAAATAAGAATCGCATACGAAAAAAAAGAATACTGCTCGGCGATATTTTTAGATATTCAACAAGCATTCGACAAAGTTTGGCATGATGGGCTGAAATTTAAAATCAGGCAATTACTCCCTAAAAATGTCCATGCAGTCTTAAATTCTTGTCTGAGTAATAGAAAATTCCAAGTAAAATAAAATTCATTTATAACAAAAGACTTTGTAATTAATGCCGGAGTTCCGTAAGGGAGCGTTGCCGGTCCTTTTTCATACCTTTTATTTAGAGCTGACATTCCTATTAGTGGTCAAATTTTCACATCGACGTTTGGTGATGATACAGCATTTCTAAGTAGACACAAAAACGTGGTGGTGGCAACCAACGAGCTCCAAGCGCATTTAAATAATATCCAAAACTGGTTATCCCGTTGGCGTATTAAATTTAATGAACAAAAATCGCGTCACATTATATTCACACTTAATAGAGGCGTCTCTCCTGACGCATTCCTAAATAACATTCGAATCCCTCAAGTTGAAGAAATAACATACCTCGGAGTTCATTTAGATAGAAGGCTGACCTGGCGCAAGCATATCGAAGCGAAGCGGACTCAGATGAAACTTAAAGCAATTAGCTTGCACTGGCTAATGAATAGTCGTTCCCCCCTAAAACTTGATTATAAAATCCTGTTATATAATCAAGTTATAAAACCGATATGGACGTACGGTTTACAAATCTACGGAAACGCAAGTGCTTCAAATATAGATATTCTGCAAAGAGCTCAGTCCAACATCCTGAGATCAATTACAGGAGCTCCATGGTTCATTAAAAATGAACACATCCATAGAGATCTAAAGGTAGAGATGGTTAAATCAGAATTTATGAAGATCAAGCAAAAATATCGCCAAAAATTGCAATCTCATGTAAATCTCCTCGCCAGAGAACTCGCAACTACGTCCTCTCTTTCGCAATTAAAAAGAAAGGACCGACCGACTATCCAATTCGATCCTTAGAATTCCACTTACTTAAACATATTGCATTCCACTGCACGACCGCGGTTCCTGATTGCGCTTGTGCTTCCTTGCACCTCGGTAAAATAATACTCAAGCATTCCATTGCACGAACGCGATTCCTAACTACGTTTGTGCTTACTTGCACTACGCTTGTGCTTCCTTGCACCTCGGTAAAATAATACTCAAGCATTCCATTGCACGAACGCGATTCCTAACTACGTTTGTGCTTCTTTGCA
>CM035807.1:44845483-44891985 GCA_020466095.1 Chlorops oryzae | reverse complement strand
AAGCGGTATATGTATCGATTAGTTATAATCGAAATAATTATTTCACTCTTATTCCCACCCAACAAGCAAATTAAGGAAATATGACCAGCGTTAGCTCCATTCGATCTATTTTGGTTATATTTTACCTATTTTTGACCGAATTTCTGCCTTAAAAATGCCCTAACTTAAAAGTAAGTTTTACAAGGTCGAAACTACCTAAATTCAACCTATGTTACGGCTTAAATTCAATGTGGCTTTAAAGAATATTTTAGGTCGAAAATAGGTAAAACAGTCCTTCTTAAATGCCCTAATAGTGCCATAACTTTGAATTCCAAATTAGGTAAGTTTTTTAAGGCATATGGACTAAATTTTTGACTTAATTTCGACTATTAGGTCCGTTCGACTTTTAGGGCGATATTAGGTCAAAAAAATTATTTTTTTTGTTGCCGATATGCCTTGATTATTCGACATTTAAGTCGAAATGCCTATGAAGAAAAAACAAATAAAGACTTTAAAAAAAACGTATGCCCTATTTTGACCAAAAAGGACCATTATGTAAAGTACCGTTGAGAGCGTAAGAAGTGTGCGTTTTCAAAGTGCATAAGTTTGAAAATGAATAAAAATCCACTTAAACCACAAACAACTGAAAACCGAAAGCAACGCAAAGAAGTGCGACCTATCAGTTGATTTCTCTTTCAGCTGGGCAGAAGACCTCACTCAAATTGGTCGAAATATGTGCTATTAGGGCCATTTTAAGGCAAAATGACCAATTAGGTCGAAATGCCCGCAGAATGCCCTAATAAGTTTAAATGCATTATTAGAGCAAAACTAAGTTATAAATTCCTTAACAGGGATAATTTAAGGAAAAATAATTATAAAGAAAGAGTTGAAAGTCATTTTTCCCTATTAGGTAAGGAAATGAAGGAAATTCGACTTTGTGAAAAGTAACTATAAAGAAAGAGTTGAAAGTCATTTTTCCCTATTAGGTAAGGAAATGAAGGAAATTCGACTTTGTGACCCGATTTTACGTTCCGCCATTCTTTCGAATGGCGGATTGAGACTTCTTCTTTTGCATCTGTTTTTTCTATACGAAAAATAATTTTTTTTAAAGAAAAATTTATTTAACTCACATAAATGAGATGGCCCCTGAAAAATGAAGAAGTAAAAGGAACTTTTTCACCATAAATCCAAGCTCGCATATACATTAAGTTCTTATGAATCGAAAAATATTTTTTTATGAAGTCCATATTTTATTTATTATTCGTTTCATAAGACATGCATGATAAAAAATCTTTCGTTCATTGTTGTATTGATGTAATACGTATGAATGAGTAAGATATGTATTTATATATCTCTCTCCCTTTTTGTCGTTTCGTTTTGCGTTCGTTTTCGTTTCGTTCTTTTCATTTAATTCTATACCCAATTTAGGTTAAACTTTGGTAATTTTGACTTCTTTTCGACCTATTTTTAGTCGAAATGCCTTCTCAATGCCCTAACTTTAAGGACGAAATGCCATTTTATGCCCTATTATTACCGCCAAACGACTTCCATTCTTTTACCCACTTACGTCGAATGGAAGTCGTACGGACGTAATTATGCCCTATTTAGGGCAGGGAAATATGCTGCCCTAAAATAGGTAAGAAATTACCAATTTTGGAACTATTTTGCTGGTTGGGCATGAACTTAGCGTAAGATGAATTGACTATTTGCAACGAGATATTTTCTATTAAATAAAATACAAATAAAATAGTGACTGTATGCGAACACATTTTTCGATTGCTAATAGCGAAACACGTATGCCAGCCAAAATTTATGGTAAAAGCGTTCCTTCTACATCTCCTTTTTTAACGGGCCTTTTCAATGAAGAAAGACAAAATAAAATTTTCTCCATTTAAAATATTTTCCCATACAAAAAGCTGGCTCTAAGAAAGATGTTATACGAACAAAGATGGCGAAGCATAAAATTCGACCACAAAGCCGAAATTACTTATTTTTCTGACCAAATAGGTAAAATCGACTTTGATACTTCGACCTATAAGTCGAAATTCCCTAAATATGTATTTTCGATTATGAAGTCATAATCATTTCTGACCTAAAATGGCATATTAGCGCTTTTCGACTTGAAATAACCCTGTTAGGGGGTTTATTACCTTTTTTTTTTAGCGCAAATAGGTAATTTCGACCTATTAGAGTATTTTGAAATATTTTCGACCTATTACAGCATTTTGACTTAAAATCAACCTGAACGTAAATATTTCGACTTGATATTTCACACACACACACTTACATTGGGCATTTCACGCCATGCTGTAATACCGCAATGTGAAACCTTTGTTTTGCTAGAAGCTGACGTCACATATGATTTATTTCATTAAGGGCTAGAGTGGATTTATTTTCTGCGATCTATTATTTCTGTGTCGTTGTATTTTTCTAGAAACCAAATTATTTTCAATGAAAAGTCTATCCAATCCATATATGTTTCTTGAGCCCACAAAATGAAAAATCCACAGAAAGTTTAGAGTACAGCACCCAATCCTGGCGCCATCTAACAACACAAGGCAAACATTTCCAAAATTTGTTTGACTGATCCCACCCATGAAAATAATCATTCCGACGCAACTGAAATCAATTATTTGTAAGCTAAAATTTCGTATAAAAAATCGCGAGAGTGACGTCATCCCTCAATGAAATATGTTAATACACACGTGTTTGCGCAAGCTTAGCTATTCCTCGATATGCTTTGTCATTGTGCGGATTTTCTGCCAATCAGTGTTGCAAGGTTTATTTGTCGAAAAATTTGACAAGCTAATAAAAATATCTTCACTAAAGATAACTTATTTTTTAATTCAATTATAATATAATAGGCCTATTCACGACACCGTGGTATCGTGGCAAAACTGGAAGATTTTTCAATACAAGATACCACGTGAATAGGCCTAATATTTTTCAAAAGAAAAATTTTTTTTAAAGATAAAATTACTCATTTTAGCGGGATTTACATTTAGAAGGAACTTTATACTGCTTTGTGAATTGACTTATAGTTTTTCCGGCAAATAAATTAAATACTGGAAAACATTTTTTTCTTTTATGATAACTTTTTATCTTGTTTTAGCATCGAAAGAAAGTCAAAGCATTAATGTCAAAGGGTATTGCTGGAAGACTTAAGATTTTTTTCAATTCGGATTTTTCCAACTCGAAGGGACCTTTTTGAATTTTTTTCTGAAGTAGATTTCTAAAGAGATTTTTGGAAAGTCTTCGAGGATAAAAAGCTGCGCTTGTATACTGGCAAAAATGAATTAGAAAAACAATTAACAATATTTTCAAGTGATGCCAAAAATCTTCAAAGTGAAGATTTTTTTTGTATGGAGTTTCTGTTTATTTGTGTAAATGTTTTCAAGAAATTTCTTCACTTCTGGCTACAATGCTAACAATATGGAGAGCGTGCTAGTTATAATCATAGATTAGTCATATTAGGTTGAAATAGGTCATAACATTTTTTGTTATATGACCTATTTCGACTTAAAAGTCAAATCGACTATGGAGTCGAAAAACCAAGTCCGCTCGACTTTGAAGTCGAAACATTCAACGAAATACCTCAAATTTCGTCCATATTTCGCCCTAAAAGTCTAAAGATAATCGATTTTTTGGAGAAAATAATCGCATTTTTCTAAAAATGCTGAAAAATGCGTTTCGCAAAAACAACAACAAACACATGCAAAATCATACCGCATTTTTCATAATTCTCATAAGCATTATGCGGATTAACATATAACACATAACAAAATTGTCCAAAAATTTTCTTGAAATTTTTTTACGCACCCATATAAATTGTGCAGATAATTTTTTTAAAAGAACAATTGCTACATCATCTTACTCTGCACGTAAAATATATGTTATGTAGGTACACAGTGCCAAGTACAAACTTAATTTTGTATGAACAGAGCCTGTAAAAATTTTTAAGGCAAAGCCAGGGATCAGTGCTCGGACTAGAAAATTTTTAAAGGTATTAGATTTTTAAAGAAGAAGTGGTAGATTTATATAAAAAATGGTGGATTTAAAATTGTTTAAAATAGCAAAACAATATATGGTATAACATCTGATCATGTAGAAAATTGGGAAACTTACATGTTTTTAAGTATTTTCTTTTATTATAAAAAATGTGTCAATATTTATTGGATGTGGATGTCGTTAAGCGCCAATGCTGCCATTCTTGACAACATTCTTGGCAATAGAAGCTGCCAACATATTTTTTAATAATACATAACATTGAGGCACATTTTTTACCCAGCGTAAGCGGGTATATTAGTTTTTGTGCGAATCTTGTAACAGGGAGAACTAAGCTCCGGAGATATAGACATATATATAGAAATGATCAGGATCAAAAACTGAATCGTCCGTCTGTCCGTCCGTCCGTGGTCGGATCTCCTCCGAGACGGCTGGACCAATCAAGTCGAAATTTGGCACACAGGTATATCGGGATCCGAGTATAATCCTAAGTAAAAATAGGAGACATCCGTCCATTGCCACGCCCACAAATGAATATAATGTTTTTTCAGTAAAATGCTTGTAACTTGCGAACCACTCAACACATTCAATTGATATTTGGTGTACTGGTAAACTACGAAAAGGGACATATCCTGGAAAAAAAAATGGACGCCGCCCTCCGTAGCCACGCCCACAAATAAGCCCATAAATAAGGGCTTATCATAACTTGTGAAGAAAAGGCGTAGAAGCTTCAAATTCGCAACATAGGTTGACCAAGGCGAATGAAAGGTGCAGGAAAAAAATATATATGGCCCGCCTACTGCCACGCCCACAAATGGAGATTTTTCGTAACTTTCGAATTAATAGGCGTAGACGCTTCAAATTCGCAACATAGGTTGACCAAGGCAAATGAAAGGTGTAGGGAAAAAATTTAACTGGCCCGCCCCTGCCACGCCCACAAATGAAGATTTCTCGTAACTTCCGAAGTAAAAGGCGTAGAAGCTTCGAATTCGCAACATATGTTGACCAAGGCGAATGAAAGGTGTAGGAAAAAATGTTTTGTGGCCCGCCCACTGCCACGGCCACAAATGAAGATTTTTCGTAACTTCCGAAGTAAAAGGCGTAGAAGCTTCAAATTCGCAACATAGGTTCACCAAGGCGAATGAAAGGAGTAGGGAAATAATTTATTTTGCCCTCCCACTGCCACGCCCACAAATAGAGATAGGGCTTGACCGACTTTAGCTTTCTTACTTGTTTATACTCTGAGTTATTCTAAATGATCATAAATAAATAAAACAAAGGCATAAGTTTAAAAAAGTGGTCGATTTAGACCTAGCGTGGTAGAAGATGAAGGAAGTGAAAATAGTGGTAGCCCTTCATCAAAATAGTAAAAGTCCGAGCACTGACAGGGATTGAAAATATTTTTGAAATTGATTTTGAAAACTTTAATATCCCATTTTTATTTAAAAATTGAAATATAATTATTATTTTTTATTCTATACTTAGGGGTCGTTCACATAATACGTAACGCAGTTTTTGGCCATTTTAGACACCCCCCTCCCCCCTTGTAACAAGAAATAACAAATTTCAGACACCCTCCCATCCCCCGGTAGTAACAGTCACACATGTAAAATTTTTGTTCTGCCATTATGAAATAAAATTAGAAAGAAGTCTTTTTATAACAAAACAAACATAATTTCGCAATAGTTGATAAATATTAATATATAAAATATTTCAAATCAATCTAGTAATTTTTTTTTTTCAAACGAAAAAACAAGTGAATTTTTCATTTCCAACTTGTGTTATGTTATGTATTCGAATCTCCGAATTGTGTTGCTTTAGAAATACCTTTGTATGTGAAAAAGGTTTGTTGCAGTTCTTAGATTTGACATATGTACACACAATTGATTGGTTCACAATTTAAGATATCAGTTTTGGAAAGGGGACTGATAACGGGTGATCTATGTTCATTCAACTTCCAAAAAAAAAAAAAAAAATTAAAAAATTTTCGACTTTGAGCATCATTTTACATCATTAATTTAACGATGTGTTATAAGTTTTTTCGTTTATATACTCCAGAGTAGTTTCATTCCATTTCCAATGCCCAATCACATTTTTTAATAAATAACTAGAAAAGCTATTTTCTTCCCTTTTCGATGGTTTACTTCAATTTCCTATAGTTATGACCCGGAAGTTTGAATGAGAGTAATAAGACGTTCTTAGAACAACAACTACTGAACAAAAACAAAAAGCAGGGAAAAACTAATACTTGGGTTATGTAACAGCAACATAATGACACTGTTTTCTGCATATAAGAATATTTTGCAAAAATGCTCCTAAAACTTTTTATTTGAAAATGAAAACAAATTTCTTTCGTTTCCTATTGTTATGTCCCACACCTTATGTGAACGACCCCTTATGTTAAAAGTCGAAAAAAAAAATCACATTGAGACTTTTTTTCTAAGTTTAAATTAATAGGTCTAAGGAAAAGGAGTTTCAAAAATCGTCAAAATTAGCGTTTTTTCATAATTGAATGCTCCCTTTTATGTACATAATGAGCGTTTTCGTATGACGTTATCACGGAAAACTATCGTCCGTAAATTGACTTTACAGACACACATATTTTTTTAAATTGTAACATTCATTCCTGGTTGTCTGGCAATAGCGGAATTGATTTCACTACTGGTCTCAGAAAGATGCCATCCGCAACTCTACTTTTCGGATCAATCCGTCATATCCGGGAAAACATTTCGTTTTCGTTTCGTTTCTTCCTAATTTTCAGCGAGAAAGTGCGCTCTTTCCTCCTTAATAACGACGAAATCCCCACTCTTCAAGTTTTGACTCGGGCGCAACCGTAGGTTCGTTTCTGCAACAAGGTCAAGTACTTCAACTGTGTGGGGCACTCTACAGCCCTGCCAAGTTATGTGAAATGAAAAACCCAAAAAAAGTCTCAAAGTAGATGAAACTTGCGGGGCGGGTTATCCCGGTAGCGCCTAGCGATGCCATATGGCATCACTCAAATGGTTCGTTTTCTGTCATTCCCATATCTGAACCAGTTCATATTTTATTTTATTTCTTATATTTTTTTTTTTTTAATTCAGGCGCTACCGGGATAAAATTCCGATTTTCAAAAAGCTCTTTGAAAAAAACAGATTTTTTGCCTCTTTTTATTTTTTTTAAAGTTAAAAAAAAGCAATACTAAGAAAATCTTTTGTTGATATACGGCTTTACTCGTACTAGTCCTTTCGATCGTTGCTCTGAATTCTGCTTTTGAATCCTTTAATATGATCGAGTAATTTTTGGAATCCTTATTAGTAAAAAAGGCTTTTTTATTTATATAAAACAATAACTCTTTTATTTACTGTTATAAAAATAATTTTTCTTTAAAAACACTCATTGAATATTGATAAAAATGTGAATATAATAAAAATAAGGAATATAACAGAAGAAGTTGTTGTAGAGCAATAAATTTTCTCAAATGTATTTATCTTGGTAATATAAATAAAATAAGAGAGTTTGATCACAATCGGCCACGCCTACCACCCACCTCCCATACACCCCAAAAAGTTTTTTTTATATAAAACTTTCATTTTGTGTCGGAACTCCTTAAAATTTTGCCGAAGCCTAAAAAAATAACACTATAACCCACCCTGAGAATTCCATCAAAATCGGCCACGCCCACTATGTTTTTTCTCAATCCAAATTTTGAAAATATCGCATATTTTAGCCTTTCTCCTAAGAAATAAAGTGAAATTTTAGCAGCGGACTTCAACGGACGCGGGAAATAATACATTCATTAAAAGCACACAAAATACCCTTTCCGAAAATATAGTTATGTCGTGGCACCCCTTGGAACCTCGTGAAATCAGCTCCACTGAACACAAATATTATTAACAAATTTGTGTATAAAAGACAGAATATACATATAAACAACACAATATCACAACTGTGACAACTATTGTTTTTTTGTATTTATTTATTTTTTTTCTCATGAGATTCTGGAAGCTAGTTTTCTCTTTTGCCGTTTGTAGACCTCACCATAAGGAAGTTTTGCACGTCCCTTTGGTTTAGTATCGAGGATCTCAAAAATTTTGGAGTCACTCTCTAACCACTCCCTATCAACTTTTTCGATGTTTGCCAAATTCCGGCACCGTTTTTGCCATCTTTTATTAGCGTTTTTACAGAAAATTTCATTTTTTTTTTTAAATTTCTCCGTTTCAAATTTTTTGCAGGCATTTTCATATCTTTCGGCGATACATTCGTACACACCTGCACCGGTTTTGTTTTTCTCTATCCAAATGTTAAAAATTGCACAATTTTTGAGCGTGACTTTTTCTATATGTATGCGCAGATAAAATTTCATTTATATGAAAGTACACGAAATAAGCTTTACCACATATATATTTCATGTGGACCCGTTTGTATCCAAAAGAGTTCTACTCGACGAAACACAACTATTTTTTTAATATTTTCTAGATAAAAGGACGACCAAACAAAAAAAATTAATACCACAAATAAAACATTTAATATTTAAATCTTCTGTACCTGTACTAATATTATCCATTTTATAATAAACAGTTTTTTTACGATATTTTTTTCTCCTCGCGCTCTAAACTTTCAACGCAATTTGTGCAAGACAAATGTCAACGAACAAGAGAATCAAAACATAAACTAAAACGCTCTCGGACTAAAATCCCGCCTACATAAGACATAAATATATATAATTTCTACCTGTTTATACATTTCTTAATCAAATGGAATAACTTTTTTTGGAAAAGTTTCGTTAAATTCCTCAAAAACTGGATTTCGAACCACTGCGCATTAGTATATTTTGAAGGTTTACAATCAGTCCTTCAGAATTTTTAAAATGCTATTCGTCTGTTATAATTTCAAAACTTCTTCATCTTGATTATATTTAACAGTACACATTTCCCAGATATTGTTTCAAATTACCACAATCAGACATTTCAAAAAATTTTAATAAGTCATCTTTCAAGCTTACAATATCTGATAACTTACTTCCAGCAATCCGCAAATCAACAACCTACATAACGAGATACATAGTACTATCGCCTCTAATGCGCGTGTAAAGACAATAGTCATGCGCTGATCGTTTAAAGCCCGGCTTTATTAAAGATGAATTAAATTTGGTATTCCAACAGCGTGGACTTTGCTTAAGACCGTAAAGACTCTTCTGAAGTTTTAAGGTCTTATTTGAATCAGCTTTCATACCATCAGGAATGTCCAGATATATATCCTCCTCAAGTTCAGTTTTAACGTCAAGATGATGGAAATTCATAGATTTGTTGACTCCAGCGGCCAGGACGTCCAAAAACACCAACAACAACAGAAATCGTGGTAAAAATACAAGATATCGTATTTGAAAATCGTCGATTGACTGAAAGAGATCTAATAGAAGCCCTAGGCTCTCATTGGGCAGTGTCACAAATATTTTGACTGATGTATTGGGTTTCAGAAAGCTGTGTGCACAATTGGTGCCGCATTTGCTAACAACTAAACAAAATTACATTCGAATGCGACTTTCTCAGCAACATTTAGAGCGTTTTTGAAAGGATAAAGTAGGTTTTGTGCATCGATTCATCACTATGGATGAGGCGTGGGTCTATCACCATGATCCTGAATGAAAACAAGAGGCTAAGGAGTCGTGTGAACCTGGTTCTTCGGCTCCAAAACGAGTCCGTGTTCAGAAATCGGCAAAAAAGGTGTTAGCATCAGTTTTTTGGGATGCAAAAGGAATTGTGTGTGTGGATTACTTGCAAACTGGCAAAATAATAAATTCTGAATATTTTTTAGCCTTTTAGACCAGCTAAAGGAAAAAATTCGTGAAAAAAGACCCTGTTTGCAATGGCTAAAATCCACGAATTAAAGTTCGAATTGCTGGAGCATCCACCGTATTCCCCAGATTTGGCTCCTAGCGACTTCCATCTGTTTCCAGCCCTAAAAAAATTCATGCGTTTTTCAAATGTTGAGGTCATAACAGTTCAGAGCCGTAGCTAGAGCTGAATTCAAGGTAGTGCAGAGGGGGTTACAGGTCGGGCGGATTTAAAATCTGTCAGTTCAGTCAATGTTTTTCTTACTTGATATGTTATTTCTCAAAGCATAAATGTTATAACCGAATTATTGACATTCTGGGTTTAGTGAGCTTTTATGTTTCCCTTTAACAAAGCAGAATTTTCCCATGGATTCATTAACATTAGATACCTTATAAACAAAAAGACAACATATAGCAAGAAAATATGAACCAATATTACGGTTTTTAATTTTAAATGTTTTGTTTTTAAGTTTACTTTGTGAGTTTTCTTTTGATTAAGACTTTTTTGGTAGGTGAGTTTTCGCTTGTCGGTGTTTTTTTTTACCAGGGACCGTAACTGCTATAAGTGATATTGAAAAACTTAACTTCAAACAATTATTTCCTAACTTTTACCTTAAGCTGGGCCAACTTTAAGAGTAATTTATTAACGGAAAAGATAAAAATCAAAATATAACTGTTAGAAAGTAAAATATATTTTAGGGGCAAAAAAACATATCGATTTCGGATTTTTATTTTTTCCGGCTATATTAAGTATTATTTTTTCAACTTTTATTTTTAATTCAAACATAAAAATCTAATTGAGACTTTTATATATTCTGTCCTTTAAACAAATCAGTTCCGGACTTTTCTCTGTTGGAAATAAAAATTATTTTCGTTTATTTCCTGAAATATCGCAGCTAAAATAATTTTTTATATCAGTTTTGGTAAATTATGTTTCAATAATTCTGGAATTGACGTCAACGTTGGCAGGAAGCCGCAGCATTTGCATTTGCTAGCCCATATTAAACATTATTCCCCCACATTCGCTACTCGAACACAATTTTTTTTTATAATGTTGAATTTCATGGCTAAATTCAGTTACTATTTACAGGCATGCATATACAATGTATCTCAGTCGGCAATTCGTTCTTAAATGTAGTTTTTCTTATAGAAGTAAGGAACAAATTCGGCGATAGCGGACCAAGAAGTTTTTCAGCAGTTAAACGATTTTCCGACGAGCTATAAAATCATAAAAAATATAACTTTTTTTAAAGCTGCTGAAAAGCTCCTCAATCCGCAACCATCGAATTTGTTCTTTACTATTCATGAGTCTTTTCTTATGAACTAAATACTACAAAAAAAAAACAAGTAAGAAAGCTAAAGTCGGTTAAGCCCGACTTTGAAATACCCAGCATCGCGACATTATGAGCGCACTATGTTTTGCTTCTCTATCTGTGGGCGTAGCAGTTGGCGGGCCACATAAATTATTCCTACATCTTTCATTCGCCTTGGTCAACCTATGTTGCGAATTTTAAGCTTCTACACCGTTTGCTTCGGAAGTAAAGAAAAATGTCCATTTGTGGGTGTGGCAGTGGGCGGGCTATGTAAATTTTTGTTTCAACTTTTTTCATTCGCCTTGGTCAACCTATGTTGCGAATTTGAAGCTTCTACGCCTTTTACTTCGGAAGTTACGAAAAATCTTCATTTGTGGGCGTGGCAGTGGGCGGGCCACATAAAATTTTTCCTACACCTTTCATTCGCCTTGGTGAACCTATGTTGCGAATTTGAAGCTTCTACGCCTTTTACTTCACAAGTTACGATAAGCCCTTATTTGTGGGCTTATTTGTGGGAGTGGCTCACGGAGGGCGGCGTATAATTTTTCCAGGATATGTCCCTTTTCGTAGTTTACCAGTACACCAAATATCAATGGAATGTGTTAAGTGGTTCGCAAGTTACAAGCATTTTATTGAAAACACAATAAATTCATTTGTGGGCGTGGCAGTGGGCGGATGTATCCCATTTTTACTTAGGATCATACTCGGACCCCGATATACATGTGTGCCAAATTTCGACTTCATTGGTTCAGCCGTTTCGGAGGAGATCCGACCACGGACGGACGGGCAGACGGTCAGACGGACAGACGGACATGTCTAAATCGATTCAGTTTTTGATCCTGATCATTTCTATATATATTTTTCTATATCTCCGGAGCTTAATTCTCCCTGTTACAAGATTTGCACAAAACTAATATACCCCGCTTACGCTGGGTATAAAAATAATGTGGTGATTTCGAATTAAATTGTTACTAAAAAGTGAAAATCCCATTTATCAAAATATGCCGCAATTACGAGTACGTCATAAAAAAAAGGGTTAACCTTAGTAACCAAACAATGTTTTAATTACTTGATAGATTTTTCGTTAGAACTCATGAATTTTCATAGTAGTTGCTCCCTATTAATGCAGTCTCATTTTTGAGGCCAATATCTGGATTATATTTATATAAACACACTCTGTAGAATTTCTGTCGGAAAGAGTAGAAATTCTTTTCGGGAATGAGCTTTCTCACGAGCTAGCGCTGTAGAAAAATAAAAAGTACTCGCTAGGATGATTCCTTAGCCGTGCGTAAAGGCTCGGCTGCGCAGCGGCCGCGGAGAAGAACGAACATACTGCCCGCCTTGCGCTACGCAATAAATATTTCCTGCTTATCTTTTCCGGATCAGCAGGCACGCGACGACCTCCTCCAGCATCTCATGGACTAGGAATCTGTCGGCTGCCGTGCGGGTATACAGGTTCCCATCGCTTGTCGGAGGCAGGGGCGGCCTTGTGGAGCGGATAGGCAAGGGGGAAAAATGAAGGGGGAGGGGAGGGTGTTGCGAAAATTTTTGAAGCGACGGTGACGTCAGTGGCACCTCCGCTCCCGTGATGACAGCGGAGAGCCCTCCTCCTTGATCAAAAGGCTTGAAAACATTTAAAACAAGCTGATGTTTCGTAATCGAAGAAACTGCAAAATGAAATCCTGTAAAGGATCCAGCCAGCAAAGGCATTCCAATGCACGATAACTTCTTGCCCGGAAATAGACTGGAGAAGCTCGTGGGGCGGATCTTGATTGATAGATTCTTGGATGCGATACGTCGTTTGGTGATGAACTTCTTCGCCGTAGAGATCCACCGTGGTAGCGGGTGGAGTATTGAGAAATTCCTCTTGTTCGCGGAATGATTTGAGCAACTCGTGAAGTAACTCGTGAATGCCTCCGGAGGAGACGTGCGTCGTAAACGCTTCGATGGTTTTGCTGGCGATGGGCCCACTCAAAAGCCATCCGATTGGAGAATATGGTGCAAGAAAACTGCCTCCGATATTTTATTTTGACTCCAGAATATAACGATGTAGGCACACCATAGGAGGCGATGGTCGTGTCGATTCCGCCAGGATTCACAAAATGCGAATCGGCGAGCTCAAGCGATGAAATGTGTATAGGATCCTGATTGGAGTCCTTTTTGGCTGGAAGCCGGTTTGTCAAGTTTGGAAGTAGAACGGCGTCGATCTCATGCTTGCACGCGGAGCGTGGCGACGCGCGAGTGAGCGTGCACTTCCTTTTCGCTACTTGAATGCATATTTTTGGCGATGTTGGTAAATTCAACTGCTGTTGCAATTGCTCAGCAATAAATGTCCTTTTCGAGTCCTGATCCAAGAGTGAGATATGTGCGATGGCCGTGGGCAAAAGCACCTGATTTTGCCTGTCGGAGACGTGTGCCGGTGACGTGGGGGGATGCTCACGGAATTCGAAGTCTTCGGTTGCGCAAAAATATGCGCCGGTTGGCTCGTCGGCGACGGGCCCATCTCCGGGGGAGATGTCAATGGGGGTGAAGAAACTTGGCCATCCGGTGTTGCAGTAGCATTTGTAAAATGCAGCAAGGTATGATGTCGTTGTTGGCACTTCTCGCAACAAAAGGCACTATTGCACTTTGCCTTTAGATGACCGGCCGAGAGACAGCTTAGACATAGATTATGCTGCGAAACAGCTTGAACCCGTTCGTCGACCGACATCTGGAGAAATTGATCACATTGACGCAGAGGATGGTTGCTGCTACATAAAATACACGGTTCCGCAGTTCGATCTTGAGTCAGAGACTCGTGCCTTGAAGAATCCATTGGGTTGAAGGGTGTAGTTGTAGCTTTAAATTGTTTGAATTTGGAATGGCGCTCAAGAGCTTCAAAGCGGCGTCTGATGACAGCATTAATTTCTTCCCAGGACGGAGGCTCTTGATGTAAAGAACATGATTGCGTTGGAGAAGCATATCTTTTTGCCCAAGAAGGGAAAGAAGCAATTATAGCGTTAAGCTGTTGGCGTTGTAATTGAGTCATATCACGCCACTTTGATTCGTTTGGATCTACTAAAATACTATGTATGGATGCTGTTTGCGCAGAACGCTTTCAAGCAATTGGACACCACTGTGGTTTATATGAGTTCTCTTAGAACATTAAAATCGTACCTTTAATTGGTCTCTCAAAAAGATGAACCGATATACTTATGTGTGTAATCAAAGCAAAATTGCATTCGTTCTCTTTTCGGTTTCGCCTAACGCATATACATATGTAACTCTCTTATATTAATGAATTGATCCTCTTTATTTGGCCATACGCGCATTTACGTTTTTTTTATTGACTGTGATAGCATAAGCATTCTCTTTTTAATTTTAATAAATCAGTTGTAAAGAAACATTGAAAGCAAAAGGTTTAATCTTTTTTCTATGCATTGATTCAAGTAGTTTAGTTTAAATTAACTTTGAAGAGTCAAATTTTTAAACCTTTATGATAAACAATTCCGTCGATGGAAACTACCATCGCCGTCAATTCATGGTAGCAGAGCAAGGTTCTACTTAATTAACAGAACCATTATCCAATTGTCGAATCTTGGAACTGTGAAATTCCAAGTTTCAGGAATCATCAAATTACCAAGACCACGTTTGCGATAAGTGCTCATGGGTAAAAGCTGTACCTGAAAAGGCCGAGTCTATGTGGAAAAGCTGAAGAAATCCGTCACCGGCAGTATATTAGATGAACTGGTGGTTCGTTGCGGAAAACTTTAGCTCCTAAGCTGGGAATTGGCGCTTTTCATAAAAACAACGTGGAACTGTAGCAGCTGCGTCGCTTCGCAACGTGGTTTCTTCAATCGTTCAATTATTGCTAGCGCCGTTACGTCTTCACTACTACGCGCGGTGCTGGCGTGGTTTCGTCAATCCATCAATTTTCGCTAAATTCGTTTCAACTGCTATTCGGTTTCATATGCATTGGTTATACTGCGCTGCAGAAGACAAATGAGTGCATAAGGAAGGCGAGTTATTAGAAACGTGTGAGTGCATAAGGGAAGGCGAAGTAACAGGTATTTACGGCAAATCACATTGATATTGTGCAAGCGTGTAAGAATTTATTGTACATATGAAATTGCGAGTTAAAAACTGCGCTGTTCTTTTCAAATTAAATCCTAAATTACAACGCGGTTGAATTCCTTTTGAATTGAAATAATATAGACTGAAGTCTTCAAAAATTTCGTCTCTTTAAATAAATATAATTTAAAGAAAGGATATTTTCGTTTTAAATAGAATTACATAACAGTGCGTCATAAAAAATTGGTTTTACTTACTTAGTAAAGTGAATTGCTGGTAAATTTATTGTGAATCAAGGTGAACGGAAACATGACTCCGAAACAAAATAAAAATACGAATTTAAGTCCAATCCGTGAAAGTTTGGTAAAGTCGCTAGAACAAGTAAAGTCAGTTATAGAGAAGAGAGCTAAAGAGTTAACGTTAATTGAATTGGAGACACGCGCGGCGATGGTTGATTCGCTTTTTTCCCAGCTTAATAGTGTGCAAAGGGAAATAGAGCAAGCGGGTGAACATCATGATTTAAACCAACGGCAAGTTTATGAAGAACTATATTGTGATGTAAAGTCTCGGATTATGAGCGCTATCAGTGCACACCATCGCCGAGTATCGTCCGCTGGTGAATTTAATCCGAATTCTACGATGGTTTCAAATAGCTCTACTGTCGTTGCTCGAATGGCGAATTTACCAAAAATTAAAATTCCCGTTTTTTCGGGCAAATATACGGAGTGGACTAATTGGTATAACACATTTTGTGCATTAATTGATAGCGATCACGAACTAGACAACTTATCTAAGTTCATCCATTTACGATCTGCTTTAGACTCCATTCCGTTGCGTGCCATTGAAGCTTTAGAACTAACCGCGGTAAATTACCCACATGCGTTAAGGCTGCTTAGGGATAGATTTGAGAGATAGGCAATAATATTTCAAGCTCATATGAGGGAATTATTTGATATGCCCAAATTGCCACGTCAGAATGCTTCTAGTCTGAGAGAGCTAATTGATAGGGTGAATGCTCATTTACGCGCTCTTACTTCTTTAGGTAGTATGGAGGATGTGGCCAATGTGGCTATGTACTACCTCATCCGGTCCAAGGTAGATCCAGAGACTCTTAAAAGATGGGAAGACAGTTTCAAATGTGATGTATTGCCATCGTGGTCATTGTTCGCCAGTTTTTTAGCTAGTCGGTGTACTACGTTAGAGAATAGGGAGGTTAGTGCGGATTCCTCCGCAGCGTCGTCCAATGATAAAGGTAAAAGATCAAATCAAATTACCTTAACGGCTCAGCACGGAAATTCGGAATGCCCAACGTGCAGTGGAGCTCATAGCTTAATTAAATGCCCCAAATTTATTAAGTTGAATCCTCAACAGCGCTATTTCGAAGCTAAGAAACAGTCAAGGTGTATTTTATGTTTAACCGATGATCATTCGATTCTCAAATGCAAGGCTGCTGCCTGCAATAAATGTCAAGGCAAGCACCATAATTTATTACACAGGGAAAGCAATAAACCAATAGTAAGCCTGAATCTCTTGGGAGAAAGCAAAGGCAGAAGAAGAGCGACCAAAATCCAATTGTTTGTATAATGCTGTACTGGAGCCAAACAAAGTTAAATTTTTAGCTACTGCGGTGTTGTTAGTCAGGAATTCCATGGGAAATTACGAAGAATGCCGAGCTATTTTGGACTCTGGAAGCCAGCTAAATTTTATTTCTCAAGGTCTGGCCAGGGAATTGAAGTTGAAAACAAACCGTAGTCATGAGGCTATAAGCGGTATTGGTAGTGCAACTACTGAAGCTGTTGGCAGTGTGACTATAGCAATAAGGTCAAGATTGACCAATTTTACCGAGTCTTTATCTTTTTTGCTGTTACCTTCTATCACGCAATATTCTCCAAATGTTTCGGTAGATCTCAATGAATGGCGGTTGCCTAAAAATATACAACTGGCCGATCCTAATTTAATGAAGCACGTAAGATCGATATGCTTTTAGGCGTTTCCACATTTTTTAAGCTCTTGTCAGTGGGCCAAATTACGTTGGGGAAAAATAAGCCAATCCTGCAGAAGTTTCTTCTAGGATGGATATTGGCCGGGGAATATAGTCCACCGAGCCGTAGTTTCACACAACACATAGCCAATAGCGCCGTGAAGGACGATGTATTATCCCAGCAGGTTGAAAGGTTTTGGACATGTGAGGATGTAGCTCCATCCAACTCTGAACTCTCCCCTGAAGAGATTTTTTGCGAAAATCACTTCCTGTCCAGCGTAAGCCAATTGGAATCGGGCAGATTCATGGTCAGGCTTCCATTTAAGCCCAATGCTCCTGGAGTAGGAGAAACTTATTTCAGCGCTCTTAAGCGACTTCAAAGCATAGAGCGCAAATTTAAAAAAATCCAGATTTTAAATTAGAATATGTCAAATTTATAAACGAATATCGTGATTTAGGTCATTTGGAAACAGTTTCGTACACGCAAAAGAATGATGTTAAGTACATCATGCCGCATCATGCGGTTGTTCGACCAGAAAGTGTGTCGACAAAACTTCGAGTGGTATTCGATGCCTCAAACAAATCCGAAAATGGGTTTTCCCTAAACGACAATCTGCTCGTGGGACCACGAATACAACCAGAATTGTTCGATATTTTAATTCGATTTCGTCTTTTCCGATATGCCGTAACGGCCGATATAACCAAGATGTACCGGCAAGTGTTAGTGCATCCAGATGATTGCCAATGGCAGGGAATTTTGTGGCGAGATAATTGTTCGAAGGAGATCGAAGTTCTACGTCTAAAGACGGTCACTTATGGCACCAATGCGGCCCCATATTTAGCCGTTCGTTGTCTCCAACTACTAGCGGAGACACATAAATTAAGTTTTCCACTTGGAACTCAAATTTTAAGTCACAATTTTTATATGGACGACATGTTGGCTGGTGCTGATTCGAAAGAAGGGCTGTGCGCCCTGAAACAAGAAATTACGGAGTTATTGGAACTAGGGAAATTTGAACTTCATAAATGGAAGGCAAGCTTCCCGCTAACTGGTGATAAAATGCCAGGGCCGATCGTTTCAGAACCTTTAGCAATTCCGAGTCCGGATTGCAAAAAAACGTTGGGAATATTATGGTTTTCAGAAGAGGATAGCCTCAGTTTTTCGTATTCTGGCAAGAATCACAATAGGGTGACTAAGAGAACTGTCTTGGCCGAACTCGCTTCTTTATTTGATCCCTTAGGAGTAATAAACCCTGTAGTCGTCCTTGGAAAAATGTTCATGCAAGAGCTCTGGATGCTAAAATTAGAGTGGGATGAGGCTCTTCCTCAAAGTTTGCGAACCAAATGGCAGAAATATCGTCAAGAATTATCATTTGTCTCCAACTTGAAGGTACCTCGCTATATCGCCGATTTGTTCTCTGCAGAGGTCGTAGAGCTGCATGGATTTTCTGATGCATCCAATCGAGCGTATGGCTGCGCAATATATATCCGAGCTGTGGACGCTTCCGGGAATATAACGGTGAATTTACTTACTGCAAAATCTCGAGTAGCTCCTCTCAACGTCGTTTCGTTGCCGCGCCTCGAGCTTCAAGGAGCAGTGATGCTGGCGCAGTTGAGTGAGCGAGTGAGACGGTCTAGTTCGCTGTGTTTCACCGCAGTTAAATTGTGGACGGACTCCCTAATTGTCCTTAACTGGCTCTCGGCACACCCTCCCGTTGGACAACGTTTGTCGCCAATAGAGTCGCTCTTGTTCAAACCCTGTCACAAGGCTCGGATTGGCACAAAATTGACACTAAGTCCAACCCTGCGGACGTTGTATCTCGAGGAATGTTGCCTAGAGACTTAGAAAAATGTTCGCTGTGGTTTAAGGGCCCAGAATTTTTAGGTTTAGACCGTTCATACTGGCCAACTCAGCCTCTCGGGCAATTATCTGACGAAGAGCTTAATCTAGAACAGCGTCGAACGACTCATGCATTGTTAGGGGGGGAAAATTCCATAGAGGATCTTATTTCTAACCGCAAATTTGTTAATAATTTCTTAAAATTAAATCGAGTGTTCGCATTCATGTTTCGTTGGGTGAACAGAGCACGATCAACCTTGGCAGAAGTAGTTCAAAGGAAGACGGTTCAATTGTCGGTCGGTGAGCTCCGAATGGGACTGCATTACATATTGGCTAATGTACAAAGGAACTGTTTTCATGTTGAGTATAACGCCTTAAAGGGAAATTCGGTAATTAAGTCCGTAAGGATTCAAGCCTTGAATCCATTCATTGACGAATCTGAAGGTATTTCTCTGTTGCGGGTTGGTGGTAGGCTGTCGAAATCAAACTTGCCCTATGCGACGAAGCACCCCTTTCTTTTACCCTATAATCATTCTTTTACTGAGAGCCTTGCGGCCTACTTGCATAAAATTAATTTACACGTAGGTCCTCTCACGCTTTTGGCAGCCCTTAGGCAACGGTTTTGGATAATAAACGGAAGGAGACTCACACAGAAAATCGTAAGAAGGTGTATTTCTTGTTTTAAACAACGGCGTAAGCCGTTGCAGCAACGCATAGGCGACCTGCCACGCGATCGCCTGGTAGGGAACATGTATCCGTTCCAGAGGTCAGGTATGGATTTTGCTGGTCCTATATTGATTCACTTTAAATTGCGAGGAAAAAGGCCGGTAAAAGCCTACTTAGCAGTTTTTATATGTTTTCTTACAAAAGCTTGCCATTTGGAAGTCGTTTCAGACCTGTCGACGCAAGCCTTTCTTTGTGCGCTCAAACGTTTCTTTGCACGACGAGGACTCGCTTCGGATCTGTACTGCGAGAACGCAACTTATTTTACTGGTGCCGCTCGTGAGCTGAAGACGGTAGTGGACAAGCTTTTCGATGAAAACGAACAATCGCAAGTCATTAATAATTGCGCAGCTCGTGGAGTGAATTTCCACTTTATTCCCCCGCACTCACCACATATGGGTGGCTTGTGGGAAAGCGCTATTAAAGTGGCTAAATCTATGTTGGTACACCATATCAACGGCGCCAATCTCACCTTTGAAGAGCTGACGACGGTTACAGCCGAGATTGAAGGGGTGATGAATTCCCGGCCGTTGTATCCTATGTCATCGGATCCAAATGACTTCGAGGCCTTGACACCGGGGCATTTTTTAATTGGTCGGCCGTTAAATAGCCTTCCTGAGCAGTCTTCTGACGAAGAAGTTAAAATTCCACCTATCAACCGCTGGAAGAGAATCCAGCACATTAAGACTATTTTTTGGCACCGGTGGTCGAAAGAGTACGTTCTATCGTTGCAACAGCGGACTAAATCGAGAAGTAGTTACCCCAACGTTAAACGCGGCACCTTGGTCCTAATCATGGACAATAACTTACCGCCTGGAAAATGGCAATTGGGACGTGTCGAGAATCCAATTTCGGGTGACGATGGTTTAGTTCGAGTTGCAACTATTCGCACCAGCTCCGAAATTTTCAAACGCAACATCACCAAATTATGTCCTCTACCGCTCAACTCGGACGATTAAGAGCTGCGTCTAGTTATATATACACTTCTTTTATTGTTACTTTATTTTGGAACTTGAATTTTTTATTTAATGAATTAATTGAAGTCAATGGAATAATTGAATCTATTTTGAATTTGTTTAGTAATAAGATACTTTCTTTAAAATGTAAATAGTAACTTGTTGAAAGTTCCTAGGTACCTTCAAGGCGCGGAGGATGTTTGCGCAGAACGCTTTCAAGCAATTGGACACCACTGTGGTTTATATGAGTTCTCTTAGAACATTAAAATCGTACCTTTAATTGGTCTCTCAAAAAGATGAACCGATATACTTATGTGTGTAATCAAAGCAAAATTGCATTCGTTCTCTTTTTGGTTTCGCCTAACGCATATACATATGTAACTCTCTTATATTAATGAATTGATCCTCTTTATTTGGCCATACGCGCATTTACGTTTTTTTTATTGACTGTGATAGCATAAGCATTCTCTTTTTAATTTTAATAAATCAGTTGTAAAGAAACATTGAAAGCAAAAGGTTTAATCTTTTTTCTATGCATTGATTCAAGTAGTTTTAGTTTAAATTAACTTTGAAGAGTCAAATTTTTAAACCTTTTATGATAAACAATTCCGTCGATGGAAACTACCATCGCCGTCAATTCAGATGCTTTCACTATAGTAAGCCCGAAAAGCTTAAAGAAATCGCACCCGCAAATTACATTTTGCTCAAAACTAGGAATTACTAAAAATTGCATGTCCTTACTTACAGAATTGAAACGCACCCTGATGGTTATTGAACCTGAGACTTTTTGGAACTGTCCATCGGCAGTTTTAAACCCTAACGCCACATTTATTGAGGGAATTTTCTTTTAATACTTCTTGAGCCAGTGACCCGCCTATGCAGCTGGTAGTAGCACCGCTATCTAGCAGAGCTAGGTACGGTTTGTCGCCAATGGATTGCTGAGTTGTGCTCTGGCTATAACTTGGAGTTGTTGACATTCGTTTAAAGCTATCCGAGCAAGTGCGACGACTCCAACACTCCATTCACCTCTTTCACAAGCTACACTAAAGGCATTGTTGACGCGTTGCCAAGCGGTCTCGATGTCCTGATCACAGCCAGCCGCATAAGGACACAAACCCTTGACATTCTCTAGCTGGAAGTTGAAATTCCAATTGAACGTCATGATGGTCGCAGAAAATTATAAACGTCTTAATCTCGTAGAATTGTATCGCGGCGACTACTGCCGGTCGTAGCGCACTGGAAAATCAAGAATCCAATCCTCGCAATGGATGAAATTTGATCGACTCCGTAAGAGTCGAGGTTGAACAAATCTTCGGTCAATGCCTGTCGTAGCGCACCGCAAAGATAGATATTTTTCGTCGCAACACACCGCAAGCCTCCTGCAACCCCAAACCCAAACACGAAGCCAACATACAACACGCGTTGCTCTTATTGCTCTAGTCTCGCTAGCTCGAGAATACTCGATCGATATTTGCTCGTTGTTCGATGTTCGGTGTGCGTTCGCTGCCGCTAAAAGTGATTGTCAGCAGATTTCATCAGACGTTGGCGCACTAAATATGTCGTATGTCTGCCTCTCTACAATTGTACGTACAGATATACACCCGCATGAACACCAAGGGTGCTTGATATATGGAGCAAAGAAAGAAAACCGATTCGTTCTCAACTGAAGGGAACGAAGAAACGACAATTAGAGCGCGAGTCGTTAGGTCACTATGTTGTTGTTGTCACACTATTTGCCTTGCTCTAGACCACCGTTTACGCCAAATGGCACGGGTGCGCTAGCCCTGAAAAAATATTGAAGCTGAAGGGAGAGGGATTGTCCACGCGTCTATTGCGTGATACGCTACATGCGCTTTGACCGTTAGTCAGTGCCCTTGAAATTGCAACAGGGCGATTGAAGGTCAGAGGCGTGATGCGCGTGGCGCACTTTTCCACTTCCCGCAAAAGTTGGTCCTCCAGAACCTGATTCCAGGCTCCTGGCAGGATCGCCAAATGTTAGTGTGAGGGACAACAAGGAGGAGACGTACCTGTGATCGCTGATAACCGTGGAGTGATCGCTCAGTGACGTTGGTTTTTTTTTGGATTGTCGGTTAGATCGTGGTGTGGTTTAATTTGCCGGCGATTGCGCGACGCGAATAAAGATTTGAAAATTGATTTTTTAACTAATAATGGCCTTCTTGGCCCACTTAAATTTAAAACACAAAGGTGAATTCACCGGCGATTAAATAAAAAAGGGGATGCATTCTTGGCGAAAAATTAGTTCAAATTTTCTTTTATTCTGTTTTTTCTTTTTGGTTTTTGTTTTTTTTTTTTTGATTTTTGTTCACTTAACTGAGTTTTTTATTTGCGGTTGCGGAGCGGCGCAGCGCGTTCCAACGACAACGATCAAAAGGCTCATTAACCGTTTTTCCTTCTCATCGGGAAAGAGCTTTCTCACGAGCTAGCGCTGTAGAAAAATAAAAAGTACTCGCTAGGATGATTCTTTCGCCGTGCGTAAAGGCTCGGCTGCGCAGCGGCCGCGGCGAAGAACGAACAAACACGAAGAGAAATTATATGTAAGTCGTTGAAATAACTAGCGAACGAATATAGATGGAGATAGCCATTAGCTACCTTAAAACGCAAACTCACACCAATCGTGGTGTCAAACGGGTGATTGATCAAGGTTCCCCGCACCGTCTTTCTCTACCCACCCTGTCTTGGTACCGGAGTTCCTTTTATTCCTAAAGCCCTCGTTGGTATTCAACACTCAACATTTTTTCGTAAAATTTCAATTCTTTAAACACACGTCGCTTACTAGAATGATGCATAAAGCCATTTAGGTGCTAATTATGTATGGCATTTTTTTGCGCAAGTTAACCAAATTTCGATTACGTATGGCAACTAAAACATGCAGCTGATTTTTTATTTGCCTTGTTAATTGCCTCACAAATTTTGTAGCGCTTACGGATGGCAGCGCTTCTTCGGTTCAGTTGCCTTAAAAGTCAAAACAAGACAACCTGGGTGCAATAGTTCGTAAAATGGAACATAGTTAAATGAAAAAATTTTAAAAATACGTATGTATTGTAGTTATTGATAGTTTTTATCTATTAAACACATAATGGTGACAGAAAAAAATAAAAATAATAAAAATATATATAATAAAAACTAATAAACTTTTTTTTATATAGCGAATCAACAGATTCCTATTTTGTTGAATTTTTGGTCCCATTTTGGTGACTATTTTCTGCAACGAAAATTTTTCCTAGAAGAACAATAATTAATTTATTAATGTGAAATTTAATTTTCAAGCGATGCTTGAGTTAGGCATCCATTAGCGACTTTTTGCTGACGTACGTTTCGACCTGCCGTCAGGGGTCTCATCAGAGCAATTTTTACGGATTGGCTGACTATTGAGTCGAATTTTCGGTTTGCGTATTAAACTACCTTTGACTGCAATTCATACCCTTGAATTGTAGCATCAGAAATTACTCTTAAATGGAAGATCTAACTAAAGCTTTTGAAGCTTGAAAGCTTTCACTAAATTAATCAGTTCGTATTATACGCGGCGTGCTCTCCGCGGTTTTTGTATTAAGTTTTGTATGCATGTGCATACAGAGAAGGTTAATTTTTTTTTTGCAATAACTGTGAGAGTATATGAGCCAAACTTCCTTTTTATATCGCGAACCAACAGATTCCTATTTTGTTTAATTTTTGGTCCCATTTTGGTGACTCTTTTCTGCAACGAAAGTTTTTTTCCGAGAAAAACAATAATTAATTTATTCATGTGAAGTTTAATTTTCAAGCGATGCTTGAGAAAGGCATCAATAAACGACTATTTGTTGACGTACGTAAAAGCCGTATCCACTTGTTGTCCACCGTGAGCAATCGCGGCACTCATCGGGTCAAAAATTTTTTCATCGCCAACTTATTTAAAATATTAATTGCCGGTTCGGTCGACACATACAGTCTCTGGTACTTTGCGCACCTTCATTCGTCGTCGATCAGCGAGAATAATGTCGTGGACTTTTGAATGATTTCCTCGGTAACCACGTCTGCCGGGCGTCCCGGTCGCTCCTCATCAAAAACGGATGTTTGTCCAAGTTTAAATTAGTTGAACCAATATCTTACTGTGGTCATAGATGGCGAAGTGTCCCCATAAACTGCATACAACTTTGTTTTTATCTCCTCGCATTTTTCCCCATCCAAAAACAAAAAGCGAATCACCGAACGGTACTGCTCTTTCCACCTTAGCGAAAATCACGAAACACGTATTACTCGAATGGTTGCCAAATCCAAAATAACCTATCCAGCAGCCTGAAATTTGTGTTGCAGCCGTTTGATAGATGGCAGCACACGATGATAACACCAACTTCCCTCAGGGACGCCTTTTGTCGTCAAAGACGGGTACATATTGAACTACCCTCTTATGTATTCGTTTATTTGAAATATACCAAGGAGCCAATACCTTGATGTTCTTTTAGGTATTTTGTTAATTTGGATATTAGTAGTGTTTCGAATAATTCTGAGAGGCTAGAGAGCAAGCTAATAGGTATAAGAGGAAGGTTGGATAGGATCTGTTCCTGGCATAGGTACCATTTTAATTACCGACCGTTTCCAATCTTTCGGCAAGTAACCGTACTTTATAATAGATTTAAAAGGATTGTTAAAAATTCTACTGCTACTGAAGGTATATTTTTCAACATTTTTTGGGTCATAAGATCATGCCCTGGTGTTTAGCAAATGCTCCTTTGCACTGCTTGAAGAATAGCAATAACAGCACATAAACTGAATTGCTTTAGGAATAGCGATAACAGCACTTAAACTGAATCGCATATATGTTTAGCAGAACGCTTCTTTGCGCTGCTTGATGAATGGCAATAACAGCACTTAAACTGAATTGCCGATATTTTGTTGGTTGAATGCAAAGTGTTGTAAGAATGCGCTGTAATTTTTCTTCTCGCTGGTCTTTATTTTCAGTTTTTATTCTATTGAAAATTTGGGATATCTGATGATCCATGTGATCAAATTTTGCCTTCACACTTTCTTGATCCGCCTTGATAATATTTATTGTAGAGTCCACAATAGATGTTTGGTTTTTATTAAAATTGAGTACGTGACCTTCGTTTTCCTTAATTTGTGTGATCGTGGTTTGCCATCTGCTTTGCATACTCGGTATCCAAGACTCCAAACAAAGAATGTGCGATGTTTCCCACAAGATCTAGCGCTGCTCTTCTGAGTCTTCGTCCAGGAAGTAATGTGCTATCCATCAACAGTTCGGCCTCCTTGCTTTTAAAATGTTTTCGAGATTTAGGCATGTTCCATTGTCTTTTAGCTCTGCACATAATTGGTTGAGAGCGCTGGTCCCATTAGAAAAGATGGCAAGTTCCGTCCAGAATCCTTCTAAGTCGTAATAGATAAGCAGCAGCTGCCATTGGGTGGGTGAGACCATCGCCGATCCGATTCCTTCAAAGTGCATGCCCAATTGATTTTCAAAGTGGGTATTTTGAAATTTCGAGCATAGCACTAGGGGTATCAACATAGTGCAATTATTGCTGTCATTAAGGTATACTGGTTGGAAGTGCGTCTTCTTTTCTTTGGCACTCCTGGGGTGTCGTTCAATTTAGCGTAGTCCTGTTTCCTGAAAATTGTTTCAACATTTTCGATTTTCTCCAATGGAATACTGATAATTAGAGAGCTTTGAGGGTGTTCTTTTCGGTCAGATGTGCGGTTCTTTGAACTTTCTTTGGTTCTTGGTTATTGACTGGTAATGGTGCTAATCTGTCAATTGGTCTCTTGCAAATGCTGTTTGCCGTTTTAAAATCAACAACTCTTACGATTCCGTCATCGCCTGGATGTGTTTTTATAATCCTTCCAAGGGCCATTGTAGCGGAGATGTATTTTCTTCCTTGAGAATGACCATGTCGCCTTGCTTAAGATTGCTCTGATGTTTTTCCATTTATTACGGTATTGTAGCTCACACAATACTCCCGTGACCATCGTCTCCAAAATTCTTGTTTAAGATGAGTCACCAATTTCCACCTGGTTAACAGCCCGGTATTTGCTGTGTTGAGTTTGCATCTACCTGTGCGTTAAGTGGCTCTCCTATTAAAAGGGTGTCCAGGAGTTAAGGCTGCTAAATCATTAGGGTTGTCTGAGAGTGGACAAAGTGGTCTTGAGTTTAAAATGGCCTCGATTTCGATGACAACTGTATCCAATTCTTCGTAGGTCAATGATGCAGTAGCCACACTTCTCACCAACAAATGCTTTGCAGATTTTACGGCAGCCTCCCATAATCCTCCAAAATGAGGTGCTCTTGGCGGGATGAAGTGAAAATTTATACCTCTGTTTATGCATTCTTTGTTGATTTTTTTCACTGGACGTACTTGAGTAAATGGACTCTGCAAGCTCGCTGAGTTTATTTTTTCGCACCAACGAAGTTAGTGGCATTGTCGCAGTAGAGGTTTGACAATGACCCCTTCTGCTTACAAACCGTTTTAATGATCCGATGAACGCCTCGGTCGTAAGGTCACTAACCAGCTCAAGGTGTACTGCTTTTGTCGCAAAAAACAGCAAAATATTGCGATGTACGCCTTTTGTGGTCTTTTTCCTCGTACCTTAAAGTGGATCCAGAATGGCCCACAGAAGTCGACCCCAGAGGTAATGAATGGGCGTGCTGGTGATATCCGTGCTGAGGGTAAGTTTCCCATGACTTGGTTAAGCAATTTCGGTCTTGCTCTAGAGCATCGTACGCAATTTTGAACGATCGATCTAGCAAGCGTTTTTCCTTTTATTGGCCAGAATCTTTGTCGTACGTGTGAGAGAAGTGCTTGAGGTCCACAATGCCGATTCATTTCGTGTATTCCCTGCATTAACAGTTTAGTTATTGGATCGTTGTACGGTATAAGCATTTGATGCTTTGCGTCGAATGACAGTCCAGCAGCCTCCAATCTTCCACCTACTCGTATGATGTTGTTTTTGTCTAAGAATGGAGACAGGTTGCTAAGCTGACTGCTTTTCTGTACTACATTATGCCTTTTTAGATGTTTCAGGTCGTCTTCAAAGTCTGATTGTTGGATAGTACGAATTATGACAATAAGAGCTTCTTCTAATTCTTGAACTGTTAAATTCACGCCAGTTGCTTTTTTAACTTCTTGATGCGGTTGATGAATCTTATTCCATATCCTATAATCCTTTGAAGGGTGGTGAAACGATCCTCGATGATTGATGTTGTAAATGATGTTTGATAAGTCCTCAGCAGACGTTGTTACTGGAATTGAGACTATCTTCTTTTGCTCCATTTGTGCAATGTTTTTAATTATTGCGTTAATATTTTGCTTTGTTGGAGCCAGAGTTCCTCATTTCCGTGCAGAAACAAGGGTCCATAAAACCAGAGATTACATCCTGCTAATTTTTTAGGAGATATTCCTCTTGACAGAATGTCTGCAGGATTCTCCTTTGAGTCGATGTGTCGCCATTGTTTGTGGTATTGTTAATTCTTGTATGTTAGATACTCGATTGGCCACAAAGGTATGATATGCTGATGATTGGGAATTGATCCAAGCTAAAACAATCGCCGAATCTGTCCACAAATGTGCTGTTGTGTTATCAAGGTTCAAGTCGTTCATTACTCGCACTGTCAGTTGAGCGCACAATAGTGCCGCACATAGTTTCGAGGCGTGGGAGTGTTTGCCTTTTTAATGGTGCCACTCGTGATTTCGCGCACAGTAGTCTTACTTTTATGAGTCCTTCCTTATATATCGATCTTATATATATAGCTGCTCCGTATGCCTTTTCTGATGCGTCTGCAAAGCCGTGCACTTGTATTTTAAGAGGGACTTGTCCATCGTATACGTGCCGCGGGAACTTCATGTATATTGATAGATTCCAGTTCTTGTCGGAAGATCATCCATCTTGTATGTGATTCTGCAGGTAATGCTTCATCCCAGTCCAATTTCAATTTCCATAATTCTTGTATCAGTATTTTCGCCATGTTTATTTAAAATATTTTTTAGCTCTCGTTGAATCGTGAGTGCTGTGTTCAAACTGTCTGCTCCTCCGATCCCATCATCCACGTAAAAATTGTTAAGAAGAAATTGAGCTCCATAAGGATACTGCGTCATGTGCTCCTTGGCTATTTTTTCTAAACATTTTGTTGCTAGATAAGGTGCTGCTCTGGTTCCATACGTTATCGTATTCAGCTGGTAGTATTTTATTGGCTGGTCGGGTCGTTTCTCCAGATGATTAGTTGGAATTTTCTATCTTCAGGGTGTATCAGCATCTGCCGATACATTTTTTGTTACATCTGTGGTGAAAACGAAACGAGGCATACGAAAACGGAGTAAGATGGAGAACAGCTCGCTTTGCACCGTGGCCCAATGTGCATTAAGTCATTCAGCGACAGGCCCGTCGTAGTTTTGGCTGAAGCGTCGAATACCACTCGCAACTTTGTTGTCAGGCTTTCTGGTCTCAGGATGCAGTGATGAGGGATGAAATATTTCGGATCAGTTAGTGAGGTGACGTCGATTTGAGTCATGTGTCCCAATGTTTCGTATTCTTCCATGAAACTGACGTACTGGCTTTTGATTTTGGGATTTTTTCATCAGTCGGCGCTCCAGAGATAGAAAACGGTTGAAGGCTATTCCATGAGATTCGCCTAGTGTATCAGGGTTTTCACAAAATGGCAGTCTAACAACGTACCTCCCATCTTCATTCACAGTATGGTTGAGAGCAAAGTGCGATTCACATTGTTTTTTCTGGAATTGAAAGAGGTTTTTGGGTGGCTGTCACATCTTCTAATTCCCATAGTCTGGCAATGGCGTCTTCTAAACTGATGTTTTCATCGATACATATGCCGCATGTTGCTGTTGATAAGAGCGCGTTTTCCACTTTTCCTCCTATGATCCATCCGAATACCGTATTTTGTAGAGTTGGAAGGCCGTGTGCTAATTTGATCTGACCAATTGACAAGAGTTGATGATAAAATTCGGCACCTAATAAAACATCAATTTTATCAGGGCGATTAAATGCTGGATCTGCCAATTCGATGTTTTTGAGGATCGGCCAATCTTTGATGTCCAAAGGTTGTGATGGTTGCGGTGAGATTATGTGTGGCAATACTGCAGCTTCTAGCCTTGTATTGAACTTGTTGATTCTAGAATGGATTGCCACATTAACTCTGTGCTGAACCTTTGCATTACTTGACCCAATTCCGTTGATTGATATTGAAGTGGGTTGTGCAGTAATCCCAAGCCGTTTGATCAGCCTTTCTGTGATAAAATTGAGTTGTGAGCCAGAGTCGAGTATTGCTCGACATTTGACTTTAGAGCGCCTTTAGCTCGAACGATTATCATTGCAGTGCTGAGAAAAACGTAATTGTTTTGCTGCAGAATGTTTTGATGTGGTCAGTGACGTTGCTTCTCTAGCATTTTGTGTTGCTTCCACGACAGCTGATGAATTGATTTCTGTCTGTTTTTCTGGCCTGCTTGATTCCGTTCCTGATTTATTCGTGTTCTGTGCTGCATTTTCCAGATGAAGCAGCGTGTTGTGTTTTTTGTTGCATTTCATGCAACTTCTTGAAGTGCAGCTTTTTGTGCGGTGTCCAGCTTTCATGCAGTTGCAGCATAGTTTATTCTTCTGAACAAACTGCAGTCGTTCTGGTGGTGTTAACTGCAAGAATGTTTTGCATGAAAACAATGGATGCTTCCCATTTTTACAAACTGCACACGAACTATCAACTGAAGTCACGGATGTGCAAACCTTTGCCTTTTGAATTTCCTGATCTGTCTTTTTCACCTATTGCTTCCAATGATTGGAAATGCCTTTCCAGAAATTGTAAGAAATCTTCTATTGTTGGAACTTCTCTTGGATTTGAAAGACATTGCTCATATCGAAGGCGTGTTGCGTGATCTAATTTTTTTAATAGCACATGTAGTAGTAATGGGTCCCAGGTTGAGGTGTCGATCTTCAGATTTTTAAGTGCTAATAGACATTCTTGTGTTCTGTCATGTAGCTCCTTAAAATGGTCGCTGGATGCCTTTGTTGGGGTGTCGACCAATTCTTGAATTAGTTTTCCAACAAGTATTCTTTTGTTATTGTATCGATCTACCACCATTGTCCATGCTGCATCAAAGTTTTCTCCAGTGGCCGCAAAGTGCTTTATTAGATTCGAAGCCTCCCCCACCAAGTGTGTTTTGAGGTACCAAATCTTCTGAACCTTTGGCATTGGTTGGAGCACTATCAGTGAGGTGAATAAATCATGAAATTCTTGCCATTTGATGTGTTACCATCAAAATTTCGGGATTGTTAGTTTTGGCATTGGAATTGATTCCTGAGACCTTACTTCTTTTGAGCTTTCTTGTACTGCTGAGCCGATGTTACCAGTTTTGAACATGTTTCTCACCACCATTTTCTAACCATAAAAACTCATCTGTGTTGTAACCTTGTGTGGCTGGGTCATCATACATTTCGTATAATTGAAAATGAATATTTTCAACGTTTTTCCCATAATTTTTTTGGCGATTAGGATGTCTTCCTTTGAAAATTTTCTTTCAGTAAACGTGTTAGCGATGACATTATTACTTTTTTGTCTCCGGAGAAGCTTAATAATTTCACCGGGAACTACTTGTTGAACTTCACCCACTGCTTGGTCCTGTTGCTTTGTTGAGTTTTGTTGCTGAGCTTTCCCCGTCACTCTCCATTAGTGTTTCTTTCTGGATGGCTGCCTTGAATACTTCTGTATATTGCTGCACTATGTTTAGTATTGAGCTGTAGTAATCTCTAGTGAAGTATTCGTGGTTTAACGGTAGATTTTCCAACAATCGTATTTGGTTGTCTTTTGTTTCGAATTTAGACCATTCTTCGTCTAACCGTCTTAGGCGTTCCCTGAAGTAATTGGTATCTTTTCTTCCGGCTGAATCTTTCTTGAAGTTTCTGATAATAGCTTCAATGTTAGTACCGGTTTCCTTTTGGTTTTCTATAAGTTGATTAAACGCATCCATTGCGTTGTTTCGAACTGTGCAAGTTGAATTCAATGGTTTCCTCTAGTCCACGTCGACTTGAGTAAGATAGCTGATGTTCCTTTCCAAGGGTTGGTTGTTCCTCCTCCGGAATTACAATTTGCGTGTTGCGATGAAGTCTCGTGCCAAATACAAGACTTGGGGTCACCAATATGTTTAGCAAATGCTCCTTTGCACTGCTTGAAGAATAGCAATAACAGCACATAAACTGAATTGCTTTAGGAATAGCGATAACAGCACTTAAACTGAATCGCATATATGTTTAGCAGAACGCTTCTTTGCGCTGCTTGATGAATGGCAATAACAGCACTTAAACTGAATTGCCGATATTTTGTTGTTTGTTTGACAATCGGCACTTTAACCGAGTCAGTCTCTTTTCAATCAATGTTCACAGATTGCTTGCTATTGAAAGAGTGAATTTATTTTCATATTACATTGTTTTTATACAAATATTAAGCTAATTTGGCACAATTGGAATTTGAAATTTATTGATTGGAAAATTCTTATTAATACTTTCATATATTTGATTTTGGTGGAATTTGAGCTATGACAAAAAGAAAGAAATATGAAATTTTGTACTGTCAGCATAATTCAAAGCTAATGATCGACATTCAGTTTTGCTTTTTTTCTTTTGTTTACGTAAGCTGAGTTCAAAGACTTAAAGCTACAAATATGTGAATATACAATATTTTTATGTAGATATGAACACCCTGGGTTTTTTTTGAATACTAATTCATTTTAATGGTGTTTTATTAACTTCATTCAGTTTTGGTTGAAAACTTTGTCAGAGCGTGCCCCACCATAGTTTGGTTCGGCGAATAGGTGACTCACTCTGCACGGGGGTCTTCAAACCGCGGCTCGCTAACCATAAAAATCCATGATTTGAGCCTCTGGGTGTAAGGTTTTGGACAAAGTTGCGTTATTCGTTCACTTTTTCCCTGAATAGGGCTTCTCTGAGCTTTTTTTTTTCTTCATTAAGTTTAGGTTTGGCCGATGGTGAATGGGTTTTTTTTTGCCATTCGCGCCTACATCTACATCAACGTTTTTCGGCAACGAGATTTTCAATTTATCTATTTGTCAGGTTTTTACCTAACCTATTTTTAGTGTGAGGAGTTGAATTTTCAGCTGCTGAAATTAAAATCGAACTAAAAATAGAAACGGCGTCATCAATATGTTAATTGCTTTAAATTTTATAGTTCGTGTGTATGTGGGAACTTAAGTAAATTTTATACTTCAACCAGTTTGTCATTGGATTTGTTAATCTGTTGGGACCTTCAACTTCATGTGGATACTTGTGTAATAGGAAAACAACGGGCGAATGATCTGAGGAGAGGTCAGTTGTAGCTTTTGCAGAAATAAGTTGTCTGTATATACCCTTAGTGATTCCGAAATCTAAGAAGTCAGGAATTTTCTGGAGATCTGTTGGCCAATAAGTTGGCTGCCTTGGAGATATAAAGTTTAAGGGAATTTTTTTTTTCATTTAAAATTGCCTTGTATAATTGCTGGCTTTTCGGATTGCAAGTTTTAGAACCCCAGAAAGTATGCTTAACATTATAGTCTCCTGCTGCTAGAAACGTATCGCCTTATGTGTTAAAGAAATCTATGAACATTCTTTCTATTATGCTGAAGCGAGGAGGGCAGTATATCGCCGATAACACGAAATTTGTGTTTCCGAATTTAACACAAAGTGTTGTTGCTTGAATAAATTCATAGCTATAAGCCTCTAGAGCAAAATGCTGGATTCTTTTCGAATAAGTATCCAGTGCCCCCATGCGCCTTTCCATTTGGGTGGTTGTTTGATAGAAGCTACAACCAGAAATTGAAAAGAAATTTTTATTTGTGAGGTGAGTTTCGGAGAGAAGCATGATGTCTACTTCTTCTTGTTTTAAAAAAATTTTGCATTTACAGTTTATGCTAGGCTGACTCGTTTGAAATCCAGGAACAAATTTTTAGGACACTCATATTTTTGCCAAAAGTGCTGTCATTGATTATATTTGCATTTGCAACAATTTTATTCGAGTGAGCTTTCATTGTTTGCATAAATTGAGGCAGACTTTGTTAGCTGGGGCAGAGTCCGGAAACTCATTATCAAGCCAAGTTTTTGCTTCCACTGTATTTTTTCCCTTCAGAAAACAGTATTTTATCAAAACACAGACGAAATTCCTTTTTTTCCATTTTTTTCCACAATAACAAAAGTTGCTTCACAAAAAACGCTCTATCTCACAAACTAATTGACTTAACAGACGTCAAATTTTGACACGAATCATTTGAAGGCTGCCACTATATAAAAAAATATGCATTTAATACTAGCGACGCCATCTATGTGTCAGACCGGAGACTAATCAGCCAACCTGTTAGATATCATTATCCCAAGACTGATTTAATTGTAAGTAGGAGCACTAGTAGGGGTCGCGGGTATTAGTACATTTGCATAAGAAATTCCTGGAGTTACAGGGTTGAAATTAAAGTTGTGACAGATAAAGGTACCGAAACGGTAATATTATTCGTAGGATTTCGAGATGATCCTTTTTTTATATTAATTCGCTTTTTAAGGTCTTGATAAACTACACAACCTCTGTAATTTGCAGAATGATTTCCTTCACATTTGTTGCAGACCGATTTTTGATGAAGCTTGCCACAAATTACACAAACGGTGCGCAATGTGTAATATGTTTTTGTCTGTCCAAACTCTTAGCAGTCGGCACACTGAATAGGACCATTTCTTTTAAGTGGCTCCTCCACTGTAATTTTGCGATGCATGGACAAGATGGAAGTTGTTATATCCTATAAACTCGCTTATTTAGCAACAACTGCATTAGTGGTTCGCTCGCGCAGGTAGATTGGGGGAGGTTTAAATTCTTTGTTTGACTTTTCTTTTGAATCTTCGCTTGTATTACCAGATAGAGCAACACGGTTCATCGTTATATATCTTTGAAACAGGATTTTCCATTTTATTAAGTTTAGCCCTATTGTAATAAATTTTTTCGGCAGGGCTTCTCTTTCTCTTTTAATTTTAACATATCGGTGCATACCGATTAGCACCGCCTGCTGTTCGTTATTTATTTTTCGATTTATTTTGTAGAAGCGCTTGCAAAAGGGGCTACAGCGGAGTCAAGATATTTTGTTCTTAGAAGTGCTGTTAGGGCTATTCTCGTAACTGCATAAGAAATAATTCCACTGACGAAGAGTGTTTTTTTCTTCTCTCAAATTCTCACTAATCGATGGAGGGGATCAATGGGCATCACTTTTAGCCACAGAAGCTGACAGCTGTAGGAGCTGTATAGAAAAGCTGTCTCTGTCTAGGGAGTGCCTGGACATTAGACAACAAAATATAACTATACACGTATATATGTATGTCTATCCACAAAATTATCTTGGTTTATATTCTTAAATTCACAAATTGCGAGTGGGGCGATGCAGCAAAAATTGGCGAGCCCTGTTTGGTTTCTAAGTAATTTTTTTAAAAAGAATTTTAAGGAATTTTACGGAGCTCGAAAACAAACGACTTTAGGATTCGACTTGGGTTGCCAAATGATGATCATAATCAGCACCTTAAGTATATTTGAAGAGATAAAGCTCACTTGAGGATCTCAGAAGATCAAAACAAAACATGCACGAAACTAAAACTCTCATCGCGATATCTAAGTGCTCGATTTATCAAACCTTAAGCCTATATAATAGAAAACTTGGAAGAATTATCGCGCGGCATACATAAGTTTTGGTGATAAATTTTTTCAACTAGAGTATCGCTTCTTTCTTTTGAATACTTGCTGTTTAACAGATTCCAAGACTAATCCTATTAAGAAAAAGTGTCATTGAAATTTGTAGATATGCCCAAAAAGGAGTGTGAGGTACCAAATCTATTCAATTACTTTATTTATTCATGACATTATTTTCAAAAACCGCTCCCCATTTTCGAATTTTTGGAAATCTAAACAAAGCCTAAATTGAAACGCAAGTTTCAGATTTCATTGAACAATCGTAGTTCTTGCGCTTTTCGTGGCAGATAATAGTACTTGATGTAAAACCCAGCGGGAAAATGTAAGGCATAGTAAGGCAAAAACGAATACTTAATGCACCTTATATTGATCGAATAAAAAACTATTTTTAACACGGCGATGGCAAAGGAAATGTTAGGCCTTCTGTAATTCATTACCTTTAAATGTAATTTATAATCCAGAATTTTTTAGATAGTTCTATTTTGTCTTACTTTCTAATATCCAAACAATGTTCTACTGATGACATATAAATTTTATATTCATCATTTATTGCTTTCCGTTTCCTTTCGAATTATTCAAATAATTCACAATATTGATCTTAAAATAATACAGATCTTAAGGCCTTACATAAATTTCCGCTTGGATGTACCGCGCATGTCAATTTTAAAAGTAGACGTTTATAACTTCAATAGATACATCTTCCATCACTTCAAGTCCCTTGTGTAATTCATGTGTAAGGATTTTAAAAATATGTCCTTTGGGCATACACACTTTCAATTTTTGGAAAATTACAATGACGGCCGCAAAATATGGTCAAATTTGAAGTACGCCTTCAAAAGATCTAATAAAGTTCATTCTCGAAATTTATCTTACTCACGTCTCCTTTAAAAGCTGAAGTCTTCTAAAAGGCATTAAGGCCCTCGCAAACCTTTGTAGCTTTCGTCTTAAGAACTGTATGATGAGAGGGCTAAAATTAAAAAAAAAAATAAAAATTTTACCTTTCGATATTGTCACCTGTTGTTCGTCGAAGTCTGGATTTTCAGTAGAAATCCGCTCAAATACTAACCTGCGTTCGGCGAAGGGTGGCTGTCTATTTCTTCCATTCGTTTGCCTAGTAGCACAAATTCCGCTGTAATAACGGAGGCGATGATAAGATTGACTCCTTCAAAGATCTTGAAATACCGAGCTTTTGAAATGAAATGCAAAAATTATAAACATAAGAGCATTGAAGGCTTTTTACGAACAACAAGTAATGTTTTCTTTAAAGTTAGTGGTTTTCCGAAATGATTGTCATTTTTAACATTTACATTTGTTGATTTTTGCTTTAGGCTGGGTACTTACCTGAACAGGTAGGTAAACTCCCATATAAGATGTATGGCGACGAACTGCAGCTGAACTGTTGCCTAAAAAGTATTTCTTGCTGCCATGCTCAGATCAACATAATGATCGCTACATACAGGAGCAGATCAATGCCAATAAAAATGCCTCCTGATCAAACGAACTTAACAGAAATAATCAACATGTCCATTATTTCACTTTAATTTGGTTGTTAAAACAATCTTATCTTAATATCTCAGTTAATCAAACCACTGATTGCATTTGACATCTGAATCAGTTTGATGCCAAACGGAGCACGTGCTTACCTGCTAGTGTTCTGCAAAATTGAAATTTTATTTTTCCCTTTTGAGTTGCAGTAGTGATTCTATTAGATTTTTGTGTGCTGAAAAATTGAAAACTCATTTTTCTCATATATGGCTTAAAACAAAGTCATAACAGTTAAAAGAAATTAGAAAAAAACTTGGACTATTAAAATTGGTAAAAAAAAAAAAATTATTTGTAAGACAACAGTTTCAAACAATGAAAATGTATTTCATTCTTCTATAACAGTTATTGAAGAAAAAAAAATTTTTCCGTTGCTCATTATTTTAATCCCTCGATAAATATTTGTTACGTTGCCTCAAAACAATTGTGTTTGAAAAAAAAAACTTTTCCGTTGCTTATAACTTTTATTTTTCAATAAATTGTTTTTACGTTACGTAATAACTACCGCGATCAGCAGCGCTATTAATGATTTCAGTAGAATGGTATAACCATTTTACCACTATACATATATTTTTCCTTTTAGCGAAATAAATTAAAAACTTTTTATTGAAAATAAAAGGTTATAACAAACGGAAATGTTTTTTTTATCATTACAATTGTTTTGATGCAACGTAAGAATATTTATTGAGCGATTGAAATTATGAGCAACGGAACATTTTTATCTCATTCATAATTGCTATAAGACAACGTAAAAAATATTTATCAAAAAATAAACGAAAAGTAGCAAAATCCCAATCATAAGTATAATCGACTAACGTAAAAAATTTTCGTCGTTTCAAAGGCAATTTTTTTAATTCTAAAAAAAAAAATTATTAGTTATTTCGCATCTCTGGTGTATGTGTAAAATGATGCTCAAAGTCAAAAAATTGAAAAATTTATGAAAGATTTCTTTTTTTTTAACCCGTTATTAGTCCCCTCTCCAAAACTGATATCTTAAATTGCGGGCCAATCAATTGTGTACATATGTCATAATGTCAAATCTAAGAACTGCAGCACAATCCCTTTTTCACGACATACAGGTTTTTCTAAAGCAACTCAAATTCGTGTACATAACATAACACAAGTTGGATATGAAAAATCTCTTGTCTTTTCGGTTGAAAAAGAAGAAATTACTTGATTGATTTGAAATATTGATTTTGATTGATATTGAAATATTACCCGATTTTCTCGAAATTCTGACGTGATGGAATTTTTTTTTTGGAAATTTTTAAATTTTTCAGCACACAAAAATCTATTAGAAACCGTACTGCAATTTAAAAAGGGGTTTTCGATGCAGGCCTGTGCCATCAGCAGAGGGTTTTGTTTTGGCTTCTCAATGTTAACGAGGCTACGCAATATCTTCGTTGCTCAGCGGCAATTCGGACAGAATTTTGAGCTAGTTTACGTATCTTTTTTCTCATTGCGTGCATCCGCTAACAGGGCTGACCCCTGTTCGACAATCAAATTTTTATTGCTAGATTTTTGTACGTAGCTTTTCGCATCGTGTTTTTTTTCACTTAGCATTGTGCTCTTTTGCGTTTCTCTTTAATCGAAAAGTGTTGCTCGCCTCGATTCCTTTTGGAAGATGATATTAAAGCAAAGGGTAGCTTCAGCGATAAAAGCTTTCACTTATGTTATATTTACATATTAACTGATCTCATTCACAATTTTGGCTTTAAATTATTTTATTTTTAATTGTAGATGAAACTTTCAATATTTTAATCGAATCTGGATCTCGGTTCCATGTAACTCAATTTGAATGGCCCAAAAACAATACACCTTCTGGTTTTACTATGAAACTGCGAAAACATCTGAAGAATAAGAGGCTGGAAAATGTGCGACAACTTGAAGGTGATCGTATTGTTTACTTTGAATTCGGATCGAAAGAAGCAGCTTATTATATATTTCTGGAATTATATGACCGTGGAAATATAATTCTAACAGATCACGAATACACTATTTTGTATTTATTACGTCCGCATCTTGAAGGAGATGAGATTCGGTTTGCTGTACGCGAAAAATACCCCTTAAACAGAACACGGAAATATGTTCAACCAACTGATAAAAGCTTGAGAGATTTCCTTGCAAGCATTAATTCAGAAATTCTTTTGCGGCGCGCCTTAATACCAGTGTTGGAAGTCGGACCATCCGTCCTTGAGCATGCGCTGATAAAGTATGGCTTAAACGATTGCGTGATATCAAATGAAAATAACGGAGGGGCAAATGTGAGGAAACAAAAACGAATATCCAAAGAACTACGCAATCCTACAACAAATAAATGCTTTGAAATTGAAAAAAATCTACCCCAGCTCGTCCTTGCTGTGCAGGTTGGTAACCAAAAACTAAGAAAGACTCTTAATACATATTTCAAGTGATAATATAGCTAAGATCTCAGATATTTCTATTATGTACGATTAAGGAGGTTATTCTGATGTGAACGCATAAATTTGACTTGGTTTTTGGGAACTTTTTTTAATAAGAATATAAATTTCAGCCATTTTTTATATGATTGTGCTTGTATCTGAGCAAAAAATTTTATTCGTATTTAACTTTATATTTTGTTTTTAACCCTTTCACACCTATAGGTACACATATGTCGTACAAGAGAAATAATTTATTTAAAAATATAAATATTAGGTGAAACGTGTCCTTCGTAGTGTTTTAAAGCTTCATCTAACTTAAAAAATACTTGGAAGCACCAACTGATGCCACTTTCCGGCCGCGCAAGTGCATTGCACCGTACGAAGTTCCCAAATGGGATTAAATATAAACTCTACTGACTCAACATTGAAGAGTTTCTTAAAAATTTTTCAAAGTAGCCTTTTTATGTACATAGGGTAATGTACCAACGAACAAATAGACAAGTATCGCCAGGCCCCAAAATACATAAATAAATGAGAACTGATGCTGTAGAGATTCAAATACTAAGGACTGTCGCAGAAATAACTGTCCTTTTGTTTTTAGCCTATTAATAAAAAAGTGTTAACTCTATAGGAACATACACTCCCGCTCATTTGAATAGGTTTGAAATATTTTTCATGTATAAGCATGTTTCGTTCAGGCTGTGTTTCAATTATATGGTCTTTCTGTATGTGTGTTGAGAGGTCAATCATTTACCAACAACTGTAGAAAAAATCATAACATAATGACCCACCCGTTTAGATGATATGGTTACTTCTGTAAAAAATTACAAAAAAATCGTTCAATTTTTTCGGCTCATTTGAATAGGTTCATCAGAAATAAAAATAAAATAATTATTTAAATATCAAATTTTTTTATGATTTTTTATTTTAATATTGTTAATTGAACATATTTTAAAGCACTACTAGTGCGTGGATCCTCCATGTTTTGAAATTGTTTCAAATACTCGGTGTGGAATAGATTCGTATAACTTTTGCAGAAAGTTAAGCGAAATTTCTGCCCAAGCTTTTTGAATACCTTCTTTGAGGAATTCCGTGGTTTCATATTGCTTTCCCGAGTCATAAACTTTTCGTGCAAATAAGCCCCAAACGTTTTCTATGATGTTGAGGTCTGGAGACTATGGAGGCCAGTTTATTAACTGGACACCTTGGCTCTTAATCCACTCCTTGACAACTTTAGCAGTATGAATGGGTGCATTATCATGCTGGAATCTCCAAGACAAAGGTCCAAAAATTTCAGAAATGTTAAGAAAAGCATTTTGAATCACATTTTTATAGCTAATTCCGTTCTAGAAGTAAGAAAATGTAGTTCGATAGTTCCATAATAGGAAATGGCACCCCACACCATTACACTGCGACTCAGGTATTGCTCTTCCTTACGCAAGTCATGGAATTAAAAGTTATGCCCATCTGGTCCTTCCAGATTGAATTTTTTTTCGTCGGAAAATACAACGTTTTTCCATTGGTTATCCCAAGACATGTGTTGTCGATAAAAATGCATCCGTGCTTCCTTACGAGCCACGTTAAGTGGTGTTTTTTTTTAAGTTTGAGCCTCTTTAAATGTTTAGCAGCCTTTATGACGCGTTTAACGGTTGCTAAGCTAGCTTTAACACGCGTAATTTCTTTAATTTTTGCAGCACTGTGATGAGAATTCGACGCCTTCCTTAGGATAGGTCTTCTTTCAGCGGCAGTTGCAGCTTTATGATTCTTCCTTTCATGTTTTTTCCATAATTAGACTCATTCCTTAAAATCCTGCTTACTACATTTTGGCTTCGTCCAATTATTGCGGCAATATTTGCGTGAATTAAACCACTTTCCTTATAAGCTTGGATTTTGCCTTTTTCTGCTTCAGTCAAGACTTTTCCCGCATCCCATTTTTGTTTTTTTCATAAATTGTCAAAGTGTTGTAACGAAATTTTGATAAATGTTAACGGTCTTTAAGCGCCCCTCACACTAAATTAAAAATAACGCTAATGAACCTATTCAAATGAGCCGAAAAATTGAACGATTTTTTTGTAATTTTTTACAAAAGTAACCATATCATCTAAACGGGTGGTCATTATGTTATGATTTTTTCCACGGTTGTTGGTAAATGATTGACCTTTCAATACACATACAGAAAGACCATATAATTGAAACACATCCTGAACGAGACATGCTTATACATGAAAAATATTTCAAACCTATTCAAATGAGCGGGAGTGTATTTGGTACCTAATATTGTAAATCCAAAAAAATACTCACTAGTAAAACAAAAGAGCTACTGATAAGATGTCATCTCAACAAGAAGAAAAGGGGAAAGCAATTATTTCCAAATACTTGAAAAGTCCAAACACCACGTGCACTTCGGCACTTTTGAGGATTTCAGTAGAAATCCAGTCGAAATCCAGGAGATTTCCTATACCAATACCTGTCAAACGAAATCCTCTCAGGAACTGCATTTCAACGAAATCCTAAGCGAAATTCGGAAAAATACTAAATGAAACTCTGTGTTTTTCGATAAGTATGGATGAAATTCTGCAACACTACTGTTCAATTTTGAAAAACACAAAGCATGTAGCACTGTAGGTCTAACTGTCGACGTCGAAAAGCCTCTGCCGCTAATAAGAAATTCACCATTAGGCAGGTATAGGAAATTCAACTCTTTCGAGAAATTCACCAAAAAGCTACCAACAAAAACCTTAAGCAGGAATAGGAAATTCAACTCTTTCGAGAAATTCACCAGAAAGCTACCAACAACAATACGGGTAGACATAAAGTGGCACTATGATGCCACTTGCGAGAAAATTATCAAAGAAACACGGCGTCGGCTCGGTTTTTTATATTGCTTTAAAAGTTCATAATTGAAACTTTATTAAATGTATTACTATATGTTCTTGCTTAATGCGCACGAATGTTTTCATTTTGTAATAAATTGACATACATTTTTGACTACGGTTACGAATTTGATTGTACATAGAATTTAGTATTTTTGCTGCAACAGTGTGATCAAAAAGTTATGTGGACAGGGTAGGACAAAAAAAAATTTATATTTCTCCTTGATATTGAGATTCCTTGATTATTTTTATGTTTTTCAAGCTTTTCATATGATTTTATGAGTTTGATAGATATTTTATATGTAATGTACTCGAAAATCTCCCAAAATTAAAAATAAAAGTGGCAATGCCTTTCACCAGAGCAGAGCTAAAGATTTCGCTGCCATAGCATGCTTCTCTTTTCCTCATGCTATATGCCTATGTTGAAGCAGCGTAGCTTTAACAAATTGCAGGGATTAGGTAGAAGAAGAGTTAGACCTATAGTCCTATATGACACAAAGTAAACAAACAGCCAATGCTGCCACACGCAAAAAAATCTCCTACAAACTAAAAAAAATTCCCTTCAATTCTTTACGTTTTTCCCTACCACAAACATCGATACATTTTTTAAAATAATCTGCTTCTTGTCTATAATTATGTGTGAGTAGCGATGAATATGGTAGGCTACTATTTTCGTGATTCTTTTAGGGTAGTCTGGAATCCCAGCTCGCACTAAAGTCATTTAAAATTTTTTTTTTTCAAAAATTAAAAGCTTCTTTCTACTATTTCTTTCATATGTATGTGGGATTGAATTCAACTCTACCATATACCCATCTCAATCTTCTTGCACATTGGCACTGAAGGGAGATGACAAAATAAAAGAGAGAGTCAGTTACGATCGTACCGTCTAAGTGTCCGTGTGCCGAGCCGCGTTTAAAACATGATTCTTTTGTACTTGTGAATTTTTGCATTTTACTTTGTACCGTAAGTTCATTTGCATTTTTATTAAATTTATATTGAATTCGATTTGATTAAATGGAATTGTACATTTGAATTTTACGAGGGGCTACATTTGGGGGCTCAACCGGGATAGAAATGAGCCGAAAGCGAATTCAATAACGATTATAGACGAACATTAAATCGATGATTGAGGTTCTATTTTCGCAAATTTTAATAACGTGGAGACTACTTGAGTCGAAATTACGGTAACCGTGGAAGCGAGATAATTCGAGGAATTCGAGACTTCCTCGCTAATAATAATAAAAAATGTGGAATCGCGAATCGTAGAACAAATAAGTGATAACGGCGATTTAGTGACGTCATTGATCGGACGACAAGGGAAGCTATTGCGTAATTTTACATTGAAGATTTGAAGGTCCAAAGTTTGCGATCTACTGCTTCCTACCGTTCTGTATTACATTCTTTCTAAATTCACCGCGACCGAATTCACCTTAAAATGCCGAGGAGAATTTCTTAACCGACAGAACAGTAGCACAGCTGTTGAATTCGCCGCTCCCGAATCTACGCGTACGAATGAACTAGACGATGAAAATGAACGGAATATTCAAATAAATTTCGAAGACTTTGAAACACTTTTACGCAAATTTTCGGGCGCCGGTACGATGAGCGTGACGAAGTGGATATCCGATTTCGAGCAACACGCAGATGCTTTCCAGTGCACCAATTTAAAAAAATTTATAGGTCAGAAGAAAAGGACTCCGAAGCCAAGAGGAGGGCTCGAAAACTGTATCGCGATTACCTGTTCAAATTTGATTGCGTGATCATGGACGATGAAACGTATTGCAAAGCGGATTTCAAGCAGTTACCTGGACACGGATATTATATTGCGGTCAGAAGGGGTGGAGCATCCTCTAAATTTACCACCGACAAACATACCAAATTTCCAAAGAAATACATGGTGTGGCAGGCCATTTGCAAATGTGGCCTTCGAAGTAAGGAATTTTTGACGGATCGCACAATCAACACCGAAATTTACATCAGAGAGTGTCTGGACCGGCGTTTGCTGCCTTTTATACGTCAACACCAAGGTTCAGTACTATTTTGGCCTGACCTAGCAACATCTTACTACGCCCAGAGAACGATGGATTGGTACCAAGCCAATAATGTCGCTGTGGTACCAAGAGAAGCAAATCCTCCGAATTGCCCCGAACTTCGTCCAATCGAAAAATATTGGGCTTTAATGAAAAGGAACCTTAAGAAGACCAAACAAATTGCGAAGAACATCGAAATATTTCGACATAAATGGCGTCGGGCATACACTAAGGTGAACGAAAGGTCGGTAAAAAAACCTAATGGAGGCCCTTAATCAAAAGGTGTATAATTTTTTTTAAGTGTATTTTTTTCAGTGTAATTAAAATTTTTATTTATTTTGTAATGTTCACGTAATAATAAACTGAAAGAAGTTTTAAAAAAACATCATTGGTTTTTTTGCAATAAAAAAAAACAAAAGGACAGTTATTTCTGGGACAGTCTTTATATGCATGTTATATGTTAAGTATTTTATTATTTTATTATTGAAATATATTGCTGGCTGCACAAAGTTTTGACAATTAATTACACTGCTCAACACTAAATTTGCCTTTGACTTGAAACCAACTTGTTTTTTGTCGTATTTGTTTCGCTGAATTTAAGTATATGCTTAAAATTTGAAAGTTAGCTCGCGTTTTTTAAATATTCGCTAGGAAAGGTTTTGCGATTTTTTGTCAATATATTTTAGTCGTAGCCCCATTATCGTTCGACCGTTTCAAAAAATCTTTAATTCATATGAAAGCAGAGTAAAAATACAGCATATCCCTCATACATGTGGATGAAATCGGTTCAACAGCTTAGGCGCTCTAGTTCGATTTAACAACTTTGTACAAAAACTTAATTTCAAGCCCATATTATTTCCGAAAAAGATTCCATATTCAAGTTCAGGCTATCTTAAGTAAAAGAGTGGATTTCTAAGAGCATTTCAAGACCAAGAAAAAAATCCGATGAGTTGTTTTTATTTTAATTGGGTTTGTAGAAAAAATGAGACGACTTTTTTCGCCAGAAAATATTTAACCCTTTCGACCCCAATGTTGCATATAAGCAACATTCGAACGTCCTCCTTCTTTTTGCAGTTACGCCTATGTGATGCAGAACAATTTTTTGATTTTAATAAAGTGCGGTCGACTAATTGTCTAAGAAAAAAATACCTTACAATTTTACAAAGAAAATCCTTTTATTTCGAATTTGTTTGCCGTAGAGTGTGGACATGTAGAAAATAGTTAAAATTTTAAATTTTTTCAAAGGTAATGACTTTATAGTAATTGGTTATTTTGATTAAAAATAATTTTGATTACTATTAATTTTTGCGGACTTGAAGCGCAAATATAACACAAAATGAGAAAAAAGAAAATTTTTGTAATTTTGTTGGTTGTTCAAAAAGTTATAGTCCTTTTTCTGTTTGGAGATAATTTATTTCAGCACCAATATGATGGATCAAAACAACTCAAAGCTTCGCCTGGCTCATCAACTCACCACCACCTTTCGTTTTGAGTCGAAAATAATGGTATTAGACAGCAGGTTAAAATTCGGGGCTGAAAGGGTTAAAGATATTTGAAAAACGCGAGTTAACTTTCAAATTTTAAGCATATATTTAGATTCAGCGAAACAAATACTACAACAAAAAATTGGTTTCAAGTCAAAGGCACGCAAAAAGTTCGATTTTGTTGTGTAGTGTTATTATTTCCTCTTCATCTGTCATTGTTTGATGTTGACAAATTCGCGAATTAATTGCAGCATAAATTTTTTCTCCTATGTCTATATCGCTTAGAACAACAACAACCGACCAAGACAATTGCGAAGTCGAAGCCAATAACCGCAGCAAGTGATGAAACATGATCAGTCGCAAACGACAAACAGACGAACGGCGAAGGGTGAGACCGACGACATGCGAGAACGACGGTCAGCGAGAACGACGGTCAGCGAGAACGACGATCAGCGAGAACGACGATCAAGAATAACAGCAACGTTTGCATTTTCGGAAACTTGCGGATATTGAACTAGAGCATAAAAGTGGGTCAACAATAATAAACAACAACAACAGCTAGAACTTCAGCAACGAGAGATTGCGAAATGATCGATTTCGAAATAGGATTGCGACACAGCAAAGATGTTCCAGATTATGGAATGGCAGCGAGAAAGTGAAGACGAGACACTTTCTCCCTATATAAGCAAATGATCGATATCTGGAAGAGGACTTGCATTTTAGTTTTCAAAGTCTCAATTCGAATCGGCTGTACTCATCAAGCGGCAACAGCGACTAGAATGTGGACTTTAAGGGTTAG
>CM035807.1:44769845-44845383 GCA_020466095.1 Chlorops oryzae | reverse complement strand
ATGAATTCCCAAAAGAAGATATTCATGGAATATCAAATTGCCGACTGGGGTGTTACGTCGACGAATCAAATAAAACTTTTTAGAAATGCTCCTCACTGAAAGCTACGCACACTAATATAACCGAGATATACGTATACGAGGAGCGTGACGCGTTACAACATGTACAAATGCATTTTGAACCTAAAGCTTTGCTCCCTGCTCAACGCGCCTATAGAAGTATTCACTTCAAAAAAATTAATAAAATTCAACAATTCGCAGATTTTTGCATATTTTTAGGAGTACCTCAAAACTACTTCCGTTTTTAGTCACGTACGATATAGCCTTGTTTCGCTCGATATTTTTGACTTCAAGATTTTCAATCTGCTTAGGTTTTTTTTTTCATATGACTAACCCTCTGATTGGAACATAACGACATCATTTTCTGGGGCTTCTCCAAATATTGTACAATCTTTTCCACTCTATTGGCGTACGAATGCGACGTACGATGACCTGGAAATAGCCATATGTTACGGCCAGATTTCTGCTAAGTCAAAACTCGAAACATGGTTCGTGGACAGCCCATGGAATATAACACCCCGTTTTATAAAACACATATAAAAAGTTATAAAAAAAGCTGGCTATGGAGAGCAAAAAACGACAATTATGCAATTGGAATAGCAGTATAATAACCATTAGAATAAATCTGATAGTAACACTTTGAAATGAATTTGATATTTTGAAACAGTTTAAAATGCATTGAAAAACTTAAGACAATAATAAACATTACAAAATATGAATACACTTAATTACGAAACCCATTATTTCCAAACTGTTGCACCTGGTGTAAAGAGTAAAAAAACATTTGCATCGCTGACTTGATTTGGCGTCACACAAACAATGCCTCGCCGTGAATAGGGTGCCCAGATAAGTTTCTGTTTTCTGATACGAACAGCTGTAGGAAGTATTTTATGATTTGTTTGCGTCAAGATTTCATTTAAGTACATCGGTATATCTATAGGCATATCTATGTCGTTTAGTGAAATCGTGCGTTTTTTTAACTTTCGAAAATTATCAGCTGAACAATGGACTTGGCTTTTCCGTGAGTTGAGCTCAGTTTAACCAATATAGATAGATCTGTTGTGTTATCATTATTTTTAAATTTGTAGTTACGAAGACGACGTGTGCTGTGTATATCAAACGTTGGTATGTTTGAAGCAACCCAAATCGACTCGAAAAGTGCATGTTAATTTTCATTCTCCATAGTTGGAACCCCCGTAAATACGAAGTTCACTAGCGATGGCAACATTTTCATTTTTTATGACTTGAGTAGTGTTGTGAGTCAAAACCGTCACGTCACACGCTAACGTAACGCTGCCAGCTCTATCGTCAACGGCACGCTATCAGCGCTAAGCCAAAAGCAGTGCAATAAATAATGCATCGTAAACAAATGCAACGGCACCGTTTGAGCTCGAAACCTAACACCTCGAACAACAACAGCACGAGCGAGCATGAAATCGAACGCCTCAACAAAGCAACAACGGTCGGCGCCCGAAGTCATAAAAAGAGACACTGTTACCGGAGACGGCAACAACAACAACAGAGTCGTGTAATGACAAACAGACCGTCGATATCAATGTCAACCGAGAATCGATCGTTCAAGGCCATCGATCGAAAGGGAAAGCAGGCAGACGAAAGGCGAAAGAACACGAGCCGCCGAGTCAGCATGTGGACCACACACAAACAAGGGATGTTTGCGGCAGGCGTTTGCTTGTTCGTATTGCATTTCGTTATGTACGTCTTTTTGTGTGTGCACTTGGCTTGCATTAAACCGTACATATGTCGAATGGGTTTTGGAGTGATCGGCATGTTTAGCTGATTGTAAATACATGGCACGACGAAAATAGAAGATAACGGCACTTATGCAATCGCCGGAAAACGCCGAAATGCAGAATAGACGGTGACCAAGGGACGCTTGCGGGGAGTTTAGCTGAGGAAGAAATCTATGACGCTAGCAACTATCGATATTGCGAACGGAGCAATATCGGACTATAAAAGCGAAGTTCGATTGACAAAATGGACTTATCATCGATTAGCATTCGAAGTATTAAGAAGATCTCAACTTTGGCGCACCTACTTACGAGCCAGGACGACAAAGTATGGATCTCAGTGTTAGCTAGGGAATTAGGGCAGTAAAGTAAGATAGAATAGAATTATTAAAGACTTTAATAAAGAAACATTATTGGAACAGAATAAAGTCAGTGTTTTAATTGGAAAAAGACTTTAGCTCATCGTTGGCGCATGATAGATGTCCTTTCTCCCCAGCAGACACGCAACATTTATGGCGCAGCCGGTTTACGACTAAGGATAGTCGGGAAGATTCTACAATCCTAAGGTATAATATTAATAAAAAAAATAACTAATTTCAGCTTTGGTGTCCTCAACATTTTATTGAGCACTTTCAAGCTAAGCTACTTGTTTTGATAATGTGTTAAAGTCTTCCCGCAAAGTATAAACTAGAGTGGCCCTAGCAATGAGTGGAGATGTTACAAAATTACAAATGTAAAAGTATTTGCACGGAAAAACGTAACGTTGAGAGTAAAAATTTGTATAAAATCTTTTTAAATCCGATCCGGAATGTCTGAGAAGCTCCCAGTTGAGCACTTTCTTTGCCAACAAAAATGAGATTCTCAAATAGTATTTCCACGATTTAACATTTTAACACCGCAAAACCAAATTCTTCGTTCCAGAAGAGCATTTTCTCAAGAGCTACATACTCTATTCAAAAAATTTGTGGTCCAAATTCTGGCAAAATCTGGCTAAACGTCGAAAAGTTGTGAGTTTTCTACAAAACTTGCTTTGTTCTTACTTCTATTGGACTTAGGGCCCATTTACAATTTTGACGTTTGACATCAAAAAAATTTGACTTCAAAATTTAAAATGTTTTTTCAATTCAATAAACGATTTTGATGTCAAAAATTCTTACGTGTACACTTTTTGAAGATTGTTTTGACATAGATTTTGACAAAATTGTCAAATGTGTAAATGCCCCCTTTACTTAATCACTATTTGGGTTATATTTAATCGGGCATGTGCTAGAATCCGAACGAATATTTTCACTTTTTCGTTTTACAATTCGATCGAATCAATTCGACATGTGCTGGATTTCGATCAAAATGAATGCTGCTTGAAGAAATTCGAACTTCAAGTGGCAGCCCGATCATTCGTCATTTCAACAAAAAACAAAAAATGACACACAAAAAAAAAAAACAAATTTAAAAGAAATATTTTTATGAAAGTTACCAATTGTTTTGAAATTTTTGTGAAAATGCCACTTGCACTCGCAGTTTTAGCACGACCATACAGCGACCGTCGCTATTTCTCTTAGTAGTTCTCTTGAACAACTCCTCACAATAAGAATCTTCTTCCAACTCTATCGCAAAGACAAACATTCGTTTTTATGGAAACAGATCTTTGGAGCAGGATGGGACACACCAGAATCCAACCGAAAACGGTCTCTTGCGCTATTAAGGAGCCACAAATATTCCGTTTAATGTTATCCTTTAAAACACTAGGAAGCAAATCGGCTCCGATGAGTACATCAATGGTCGGTTGCGTCGCGAAATTTTTATCTGCTAATCGAATATTAGGCAGAGTCGAAAAATGAGTCTTGTCTATGGTGCAGGACGGAAGATCCCCGGTGATTTTTGCCAAAACTAACGTGGTCGGAAGATCCCCTTTGATTTTTGCCAAAACTAACGTGGTCGTCTCAATACGAACATCAGCAGATATAGGCGACCCTATCGCAATTTTACACGAGTGCCGCGACATAATATTCGTCGCCACGCCTACTCCACTAACGGACGCACATACCGGCAGCGAAGACCGTTAAAGCCGCCTTTGAATATAACGTTCCTTCAGAACCTGAATCTAAGAGCGCTCTAGTTTAATAGATTTTATCCGCATGGACCAATCGCACCATCGCGGTGCCCAGCAACACGCTCGTCATCCCTGCTGCCAAACACGTCGTTAACCGTGTTTGGAGCGAATTGGAAACCTCCCGATGTAGAAGCGTATGATGACGCTTGTGACAAGTTTTTTTTTTTTTTTTAAACATTATATATTATTTATTGGATCACTCCTTTAGGATAGGAGTCTATCAATAACTTTTAAAATCTTACACCTAATTTAACACAATTACATATCACAGAGCATATTCCGACTTATAGAAACGTTTATGAATGTAATTTTTGGGTAATTACGGGCCTCGGCTTAAGAAGACTGGGCTTTTATGATGTGTGTGTAGGATCACATGTAATTGAGTCGGTGTTGGAGAGCATAAGAAGCTCGATGAAACGGTAAAGCAGAGGATTGCAAACAGGAATTGCTGATGTGTGAAGAAACACATGTAGTATTGACGGTGTTGTTTGCGGAAACGACGATTTTAAGAAGCTAGGGTGTGCGTGGATTGCAAGGGTGCATGGAGTGCACCCACCGAGATGACGATCAGCTAGGAAAGCTGTGTTGATGAATGTGCATGGATTGCACCTGTTGTAAAGTATGACTTGGGGCCGCTGGCCGATCATTTCTTTTGAGCCTCGAATGGTGAGTTGGATTTGATAGTCTACGCGCGAGTGGGTTCACGTGTGCTTGCAGTTTACAAAAATACTTTTCTTTGACTTTGGCGAACTCCATTTTAACCAGTTCTACGTTGAGCTCTCTATGGATGCGTTCATTTGTAATAAACCAAGGAGCTCCTGTAATAGTTCTTAGGATTTTGGATTGTGCTCTCTGCAGAATGTCAATATTTGAAGCGCTCGCATATCCATACAATTGCAGACCATACGTCCATATTGGCTTTATGACTTGCTTGTACAGAAGGACTTTAAAATCTAATTTTAGGTGAGAGCGGTTATTTATTAGCCAGTGCAAGCTTTTGGCTTTTAGTTTAATTTGCGTTCTCTTGGCCTCGATATGCTTGCGCCATGTCAATCTTTTGTCTAAGTGAATTCCGAGGTAGGTAACTTCTTCACATTGAGGGATGCGTATGTTGTTCAGAAAAATATCCGGAGAAGCTTTTCTGTTGAGCGTGAAAGTTATATGCCGACATTTAAGCTCATTTATTTGAATTCGCCATTTAGTTAGCCAGTCTTGGATTTCGTTGAGGTGGTTTTGGAGCTTAGAAGTTGCCGCACTTATATCCTTGTGACGACTTAATATCGCTGTGTCGTCAGCAAATGTCAAAATCGATACTCGATCGCTGTTTGGAATATCTGCTGTATACAAAAGATAAAGAAAAGGCCCAACAACACTCCCTTGAGGGACTCCTGCATTAATTTCAAAAGTTTTTGTTGTGAACGAGTTATGTTTTACTTGGAACGTTGTATGTTCTAGGTATGACTCAAATATCGCGTGGACATTTGCAGGAAGTAAGCTTCTAATTTTATATAACAATCCTTCATGCCAAACTTTATCGAAAGCTTGCTGGATGTCTAGGAATACTGCTGAGCAGTATTCGCGATGTTCATATGCAAGTCGAATTTCATTCGTAATACGATTAACTTGCTCAATAGTGCCGTGATGTTTTCTGAATCCAAATTGGTGGGAGGGAACAATATGCTGTTCTTGAAGAAATGGTGTTAATTTGGTTAGCAATATTTTTTCGAATAACTTTGAGAGGCAAGGGAGGAGGCTAATTGGTCTATAAGAGGAAGCTTGGGTAGGATCTTTTCCTGGTTTAGACACCATTTTAATTACCGACCGTTTCCAATCTTTTGGAAAGTATCCGTGCTTTATAATAGAATTAAATAGGACTGTTAAAAATAATACTGCAACGGAAGGTAGCTGTTTTAACATTTTTGAAGTAATTAGATCATGCCCTGGGGCTTTTTTTACAGACCATTTAATGTTTTATGGAATTATTAACTTCACTTGGTCTAATGTTTATGTGAATTCTGTGGGCGTTTTCAGTTAGAATTGGGAGATTGATTTGAGTAGTGCTCGGATTTGGTTGAAAAACCTTACTGAGGTGCAATGCAAAGACCGTTGCTTTATCTTCGTCGGAGCGTGCCCAACCACTATTAGGTCTACGGATAGGTGACTCACTATATACTGGAGTTTTGAAACCGCGGCTCGCTAGCCACAAGGACTCTCGATTAACGCCTCTGGGCGTAAGGTTCTGGATAAAATGACGTTTCTCAGTTTCCTTATTCCTAGCTAGAGCAAGTCTAAGATTTTTTTCAGCCTCTTTTAGTCTATCTTTGGCAATTGGCGAGCGGAATCGTTGCCATTCGCGCCTGAATCTTCGTTTTTCGGCAACGAGATTTTCGATTTCTATATTGGTCAGTGTTTTCCTAATTCTTTTTTTAAAATATGGGGTAGAATTTTTTGCTGCTGATTCTAGTATAGAATTGAAAACAATTACGGCATCATCAATATGCTCATTGCATGCGATTTTGTAATTTGTATGAATGTGGGAACTTATATACTTTTTGTACTTTAGCCAGTTAGTCCTTGGATTTGTTAAGCTGAGAGGACCTTCAACTTCTTTTGGAAACTTATGTAAGAGGAACATAACAGGCGAATGATCGGAGGAGAGGTCAGTTGTCGCTTTTGCTGAAATAAGTTCTCTTGCAACACCCTTAGTGATTCCGAAATCTAAGAGGTCAGGAATTTTTTGAAGATCTGTTGGCCAGTAAGTTGGCTGCCTCGGCGATACAAAGTCAAGAGAATTATTTTTATTAATAATTGCCTTGTATAGTTGTTGACCCTTAGGATTGCATGTTCTGGAGCCCCAGAAAGTATGCTTTGCATTATAGTCTCCTGCTGCTATAAATTTTTCACCCAATGTCTCAAAGTAGTCCACGAACATTTTTTCCGTTACATTAAATCGAGGTGGGCAATAAATCGCCGATAAAACGAGATTTTTACCTCTCATTATTACGCAAACTGTTGATGCCTGAATGAAATCATAACTATATGAATCTAAAGGAAAATGCTGGATTCTTCGACGAATAAGTATACCAGTGCCTCCATGCGCCTTGCCGTCTGGGTGGTTAGTTTGATAGGAAATATAACCAGGGATTGAGAAGAAAATCTTATTTGTTAAATGAGTTTCAGAAAGAAGCATTACGTCAACTTCTTCGTGATTTAAAAAATTTTGAATTTCCAGTTTATGCTTGGTTAGCCCGTTCGAATTCCACGCACAAATTTTTAAGACGCTCATATTTTTGCTAAAAGTGCTGTCATTAATTGTGTTTGCATTTGCACAATTCTGTCTAGTGAGCTTTGCATTGTTTGCATAAATTGGGACAAACTTTGAGTTAGAGTTGATATCATTATCTCAAGACTACTATTGTTGTTAGTAGGACGGCTAACAGAGGGCGAAGGTTTAAGTACATTTGCATAAGAAACTCCTGGAGTTACAGGATTCAAATTAAGGTTGTGAGAGGATAATGGTACCGAAACAGTAATATTTTTTGTAGGATTACGAGCTGATTCTTTTTTAATATTGATTCGTTTTTTCAGATCTTGATAAACTAGACATCCTCTGTAATTCGCAGAATGGTTTCCTTCACAGTTACTGCATTTTAGTAATTTGCGATCATCAATTGTTTTTTTATTACAGACTGAGCTATGATGAAGCTCGCCACATATTACACACACGGTGCGCAATGTGCAATAAGATTTTGTATGTCCAAACTCTTGACAATTGGTACATTGAATAGGACCATTTCTTTTATGTGGCTCTTCGACCGATATTTTGCGATGCAATAAGTATTGTAAATTATATATAGGATGGACTTCATTCTTTTTAAGCTTTAAGTTGTCAGGCAACAGATCAACTTTGAACATAGGCTGTGGAACTTTTGATTTATTAAATATATTTATAACCGATTTAACGTGGAAGCCTTTTTCTCCCAGCGCATCTTTTATTTCATTTATGTCGACGTCTGCTTCAATACCTTTGATCACCACTGTGATACCTTTGCTACTCTTTAGCTGATAGGTATAAAAATTTTTATTAGTAGATTCAAACTCTTTTACAACCCTGCGGAAATTGTCCTCGGTGTTGGTTTGGATTTTTGTTTCGTGTATGTTACCCTTTGTTAAGGGAACAACATGAAAGTTGTTATTTCCTAACAGACTAGCCAATTTGGCAACAAGTGCACTAGAGCTCCGCTCGCGCAAATAGATTGGAGGCGATTTAAGTTTTTTCTCTGGCTGAGATTCGGAATTTTCGCTCACATTTTCAGCTAGAGCGGCGAAACGATTGCCCGTTAAGGCTTTTTGGAAAGAAGGAGTTTCCGTTTTGTTGAGCTTGGCCCTAGTGTCATTTTTTCCGGCAGGGCTTCTTTTTCTCTTAGTTATATTAACATATCGATGCATACCGATCAGCACCGCCTGCTGTACGTTTTCTTTTTTATTCATTTTATTTTGGTTGCTATCCGAATCAACTTTTAAATTTGTGTGGGTAAAATTTTTTGTAATTTTGGCACTAGGAATAGTGGCTGCGGGTGAAACAGGTTCAATACTATTGGGAGTGCTGTTTGAGCTATTTTCTTTAATTGCATAGAAATTTATTCCACTAACGGAGTGCGATCTTTGCCTCTCGAAATGGCTTTTTATGTTTGAGAATTGACTTGTACCTGATTGTAAACTGGTGGACTGGTCTATTTTGCCATCATCTGATGTAATTTTCCTAGCGGGAAGTTGCTGAGCTAGGTTTAGTACTCCATACTTGTGGTTTGTGTCGAGGCTACTGCTTGGTGGAGGTTATCTATCAATTGGCATCACTTCTTCTTAGAGCAGCTGACAGCTGTAAACAGCTGCAGAGACCAGTTGTCTCTGTCTTGTATATGACTGTAATTGGGTTACGATGTTAAACCAAAACACGTAAGTATGTATGTTTATCACGATACTTATCTTTATTTTTATTTACGGCGCCGCAAAATCCGCAAATTGAATGGGGCGACACCTTGTGACAAGTAAAACAACTATATTTACTTTGGCAATCCTTAACTGAATAAGCGCGAGCAAAACAATTAATACACAAACCGAATTTTCGAATGCTCGCTAACCGATCCTCAACCTTCATTTTTTAAAACTTAGGATACGACCGAATGGGATGGTTTTCTTTCGGACAACGTTTGCAAGCGGCCGTCGACACATGAGTTGAATGACATTTAAGGTTCTTTGGCCGCGGCGGATCTGCTTGTTTTTGAGAAATCCCTTTAATACCGCTTAGGGTCTCTAAAGTTTGGTACCGACTTTTTATGATAGCATCAAATTGCTTCCACTTGGGCAGAATATTTTTGGAACTTAACGAATGTTCCCATAGATCAAGGGTCGTATTAGGCAACCGCGTCGAATAAAAATACACTAACATTGAGTCCCATTAACTAGTATCTACGCCGTGTAACTTTAAGGCAGATAAACAACTATTTACCGTGCTTTACATCGACTTTAAAGCACTACTCGATTCGGACGTAATAGCTGCGACGCTAAACAGAATACGATACTGTGTATTCACTAAAATGCACTTATTCTCGAAACTTTTTTAAGCTCCGTCCACGCGATCACGAACCTTTCATTTGTAAGAGGAGCATTTCTCACAATATATTTTGCTTCCCCCTTGGTTTTCTGATTTAAGTGGAATAATTTTTACACGGGACTCAATCGCGAATTTCTTATATAAATGGCCTCAAAAAGATCACGGAACGACGGTCATGCCGTATTGTCTTCGTCGAAGCTATCGATGTCGCACTGAGAAAGCCGCAGGCCCATATGAGAAAGTTCTGGAGGTTCATGTTGACTCGAATTAGCAAATAAATTTAAATAAGCCATAATACTAACACGAAAGAAATTTGATAGATTGTAGTGTGGTCAAAGTCAGAATTTATTTATTCAGCTTTTTGGTTTACAATCAAGTCTTAACACTAGCTTACAATAATTGCTTACTTAGCAGGTTGGAGTGGACGCAGCAGCGCTCAGCGCGATATCCGTTAGGGCAGCAGTGTATGCGATGGTATTGGATATTTACATTGGCATAAATGTAGGCAGCGCATGTGATAGCTGCGTGATAAACAAAGTTGCGGCTTAGCATACTTGTGATCAACGAAAGCCATGCAGCATACACAGCGGATATGCGCTAGACATATCGTCAGCATATTTGTGCATGGGAAAAGGCATATGAAATAGAATGAATTGAAATGCCTTATTTAAATACAGTAAACTGTCGCTCCTGTGATCATGTACAGTAGGCTGTCACAGCTGCGACCACAACACCTGCCGTTATTTTAAAGCGTGATCGTGGTAACAGTATGATCACACTATATAATTCTCTAAAATGCTGGCGTTTAAAAATATTATTTTGTATATAATTTCATTACAAACTTCTTGCGATTAAACACAATTTTTTTTATTATTACATGTGTATATAACAATAATTAGTTGATTACTATAGAGAAAGCGCTTTTTCCCTTTATTTTTCTTCTACTTGGAGATCTGCTACTAAATTGCTATATTATTCGAAAAATCTTTTTATTCTATCCTTATTTACTTTTTGCTTTTTGTTAATACTATCTTCAATTATAACGTTGTTTTGTTCATCGATTTCTACAACTACATATGGACCTAAGTATTTATTTTCTAATTTATAGCCTTCTTCACATTTCACTAATATTTCAACTCCTACATTAATTTATAGTTCTTTTGCCTTTTTATCTACAAAAAATTTACATTGGAGTTTATTATGTTCGATTAATTCTTTTGCTCTTTGTTGAGCTGTATGTAATCGAAATTTCATTTCCTTTGAATAATCTTCGATATTATATATGGGATCAATTTTTCTCTTTACTTCTTTACTTATTTTTCTGTTTACTTATAGGTAAGTACGCAAGTATTGGTTTAACGTTCTGTGGTTGCGTTCCATAGTGCCCAAGGTTTGGTGATGATACGCTGGAGAAGTGAGTTTTTGAATGTTGAGAACTTCACAAATTTCTTTCAAAAGTTGGTGTTCTCATAGCACCATACACTAAAATGAAAAAATCTACAATAGCTTTTGCTATTATATTTGTAGTTACGGGAACTGACACCAAGTATTTTGTGAGGTCACACATTACTGTTACAGCGTATTCATAACCTTTTTCCGTTCTAGGGAATGGAACTTTTTTATCCACTAGAACTATTCCAAAGGAGGTTGCTGGTGTAGGTGTCAAAATTGAGGGGGGTTTATTATGTTTCGTAACCTTCAATTTTTGACGTTTTTCGCAATATTTTACATATCTTAAAATGTCTCTCGTTATGCCTTTCCAAGAGTAGTATCTCCGGATTTTCGACACGGTTCGAGACGCTGCACTGTGGCCACCAGTTATTGGATCGTCATGAAACCTTATCAAAATATAATTTATTTGTATCTTATTTAAACTACTTATTTCAGTCAAACGTGGCAATAGCGCTATTTTCAGTTTATTCAATATTTTGTTGCCCGTTGTCTTGATTTCATGAGTATTAATTAGTGTCCGACCGAAGGTGGATTTTTAGCCGAAGCCGAAGCCGAACAATCGGCAGAGTTGAAGACTTCGGCCGAAGACCGAAGGCCGAAGCCGAATGCAAAACATTTTACAGTAAGGAAACAAAATCAGTTTTTATTCATTTGACAAGCACAAAAAAAAACCGCTAAAATTTTCTCTAAATTCTTTCACTTTAGTCGCCCACAAAGTGAGAATTTACGGCAATAATTCACTAGTGTAAATGGTCTCAATGAAGCAATTGAAAATCTATCGTGACTTTTTTACTTCCATTAAAATGCAAAAATATTCGGCTAAAATATTCGGCTTATTCCAGCCGAAGCCGAAGATTAAGAATTTGCCGATTATGCCGATTACCGAAGCCGAAGCAGAACCTTCGGTCGGACACTAGTATTAATCTTTTTGAATATTTTTTCTCGCGGTGACATACAGTCATGTGAAAAATAATAGGGACAGTACCAAAATCTTTTTTTAATGTTGAAAAAATCAAGGTTGCTTACGAGTTTCTCGACTGTTGCTCATTACACAATGTTGTACTGAAACGGGACTTTAGATAACATGAGTTTTTTTTACCAAAACTTCTAGCAGAGCCATTTGCTAGCTTGTTTTGCTAGGCAACACACGTGTTAAGTTGTGCGAAATAATAGGGACACGATTAATTTATTTTGATAAAAAGATGTGTAGCATTGTTTAGCAGTTAAATAAGCAATTATCGGTGGATTAATAAGATCCTTATTTAAAAACAAATCAATTTCTCATAATACTCTACAAGGGATAGCTTTTGAGAAGCAATATTGGCCGTGGAAGGTCCTTTACCTTAGCCGAAAGAAAAATAGTGCAGAAAATTAAGAATCGAGGAAAGTCGCTAAGACAAATATCAAATATCATGCAGTGCTCTTAAAATAAGGTCTTCGATGCTTTCCATCATGTCCAAAAACTAGACACAATAGGAAGAAAACGAACATTTTCAAACATTTTCGACAAGGGGCTTGACTAATGTTCCGAGCAAAACACTTTTAAAAGTTCAAATGGACTGCAACTTGAAGTGGATGGCTTAACTACATTCCGAACTATCCGGGAATGGCTTCAAAAGTTGGTCTGGGAGGCGAGTCCGGAAAACAGGACCCTTTTTGTCCGTCAGTGGAAGCAAAAACTTGGCTTGATAATGAGTTTCCGGACTCTGCCCCAGGAAAATCAACAATAATTGATTGGTATGCAAAATTCAAGCATGGTGAAATGAGCACGGAGGACGGTGAACGCAGTGGACGCCCGAAAGAGGTGGTTACCGATGAAAACATCAAAAACAATCACAAAATGATTTTGAATGACCGTAAAATGAAGTTGATCGAGATAGCAGAGGCCTTAAAGATATCAAAGAAACGTGTTGGTCATATCATTCATCAATATTTGGATATGAAAAAGCTCTGTGCAAAATGGGTGCCGCGCGAGCTCACATTTGACCAAAAACAACAACGTGTTGATGATTCTGAGCGATGTTTGCAGCTGTTAACTCACAATACACCCGAGTTTTTGCGTCGATATGTGACAATCGATGAAACATGGCTCTATCACTACACTCCTGAGTCCAATCGACAGTCGGCTGAGTGGACAGCGATCGGTGAACCGTCTCCGAAGCGTGGAAAGACTCAAAAGTCCGCTGGCAAAGTAATGGCCTCTGTTTTTTGGGATGGGCATGGAATAATTTTTATCGGTTATCTTGAGAAGGGAAAAACCATCAACAGTGACTATTATATGTCGTTATTGGAGCGTTTGAAGGTCGAAATCGCGGCAAAATGGCCCCATATGAAAAAGAAAAAAGTGTTGTTCCACCAAGACAACGCACCGTGCCACAAGTCATTGAGAACGATGGCAAAAATTCATTAATTAGGCTTTGAATTGCTTCCCCACCCACCGTATTCTCCAGATCTGGCCCCCAGCGATTTTTTCTTGTTCTCAGACCTCAAAAGGATGCTCGCAGGGAAAAAATTTGGCTGCAATGAAGAGGTGATCGCCGAAACTGAGGCCTATTTTGAGGCAAAACCGAAGGAGTACTACCAAAATGGTATCAAAAAATTAGAAGGTCGTTATAATCGTTGTATCGCTCTTGAAGGGAACTATGTTGAATAATAAAAACGAGTTTTGACAAAAAAATGTGTTTTTCTTTGTTAGACCGGGGACTTATCAGCCAACCTGTTATATATCTACAAAGGACAAAGTTAGTGAAAAATTTAAGAACAAAATTAACATTAAGAACTTTTAATCGCTTCGCGCAACCGCCGGCAAACAAAAATTAAAAACCAACCGGAGTTCCTCCACATCTTCATCTTCAAGAACAGGTACGTCAGCCCTTAATTGTCCCTGACATTAACAGTGCGCTTATACAGTTTGACAGATGTTGAGTAAAACTACTAACATTACATACGTCACATTGCTGAATGAGGACCCTTAATGTTTTCCAACAGTTTCTTACATGAATTTCCTTTAAAGGTAGGACTGCCATACGTAAATTCGCGTTGGGAATAGCAAGCTTTTTCCCAGGACAACGCTTCAGTTTCACATTCCATGCAGAATTTTTCGATATCGAACAGTTTTGTGAAAATGCTGACAGAGGACTAGGTTATTTTAGCGAACAGGCTATGGAGTCGGTTCATTTTGATTTCTTATAGTTTGTATGAGAATTTAACAAAGTATTACCTAGTCGTCCAGATTATGCTTAACGACTTCCACGAGCTGTCAGCTTCTACAACAGCTTACATTTGTAATAAATTTGAGAATTGAAAAATAATAAAAATGCATTTAATAAACAAATCAAAAACGAGTCTTCGGCCATTTTGTGTAAAAAATTTTGCTGGTCAAAAATGAAACACTATCTTAATCGATAAATAACCAAATTCATTTGTATATAGTATGACTTATGTATTGAAATAAAAATTTTTTGTAAATAAAAATCAGGTGGATAAAAAAAATTAAAATGAAATTTTCTCAGAAAGCCCTGGATAGAAGATTTTGATTTAAGGTTTTAAATGATGTAGAAGCAACATATTTCAATAGTCAGCAAAAAAAAACTCAAGGTGTACGAACTATTCATGTAAATTCGTTAAAGGGCACCGTGGTAAGGCTTGAAGAAGTCCGACTGGGTTGAACAGTAAGGTCTTTAAAATTTTCTCTTACTGTTTGGATTTACAACTTCATTACCATTACCATTCTAATTGAAATCGCGGTTTCAATTAGAATTTTAAAACACGGTTTTCCAAGGAGATCGATGTACAAATGGGTAGTTTTGTTGAATGTTCAACTTACTTTGCTTACCATTTCCCATTGGGTATAGTCCAGAGACCTCCCCCATAGAAAAATTGTTCTCGCTCACTTCACACGTATGCCTTACGCTCTTTCTTTAGTCGGTAGCAACGCCCGACGAAAACACTTCGAGCGGATCTGCGCAACCCTTTTTGTTAAAAAACACAAAAAATATTTTATCAAAATGGAATGCAAAGCCTACTTTATGATCCTAAATGCTTTTGAGAAATTTCTTTAAGGCTTTTATCGTTTTTCCCATCAACATATTTTTGTGAACAAATATTTTCAGATTTGAAATACATTTGTTCAAAGCAGCGCAACAAACTAAGCGCAAAACATTTAAAAAGTATTCTTTTGATAAGAAATTGTGGCGGTGTGGTAGACATTGAAAAATGAATTGAACATGACACCTTTATATAGCCGAATATTTGTTATTTGTTAAGTTTTTCCACGCTAGTAATCTTTATTTCATGGATTTATGAAAATTATTTTATTTTTTACTAACAAGTTATGGAAACTCAAAATTTTATTGAGCGCACGCAATTAGTGTTGAAATTTTTTTCAGCGCATTCGCTCTCTTGCTCACTAACACAAATGCCTTTCCCATTTTGGAGATGCCTGGTATAGTCACAAAACTGAAATTATATTACAAAATTGTTTGCTATTTTTGAAGCAAAATTAAAAAAGAATCTTATCACAATACAAAAGTTTTTAAAATTTTATTTAATTGAGACTATTTTGGAGAAAAATAAGTTTTATAAGAGCAATGGTATTCAAAATTATATAAATGCTTTTTTCGGAACTCTGATGGAATTTTTTCTAATATTTTTCAATTTTGTAGCAAACCAAGTTACACATAGTTTTTGAAATATGAGACATCAAGATTGTGCTTTAATCACTTTGGTGACAAGCTTCGTTCCCATTCTGTTCTAAATGAAAAAATTGTGCATATAGAAGAAAAATGGACTAAAAATACTAAATAAAAAATCCTTTATATATTTTGTTCTATATGCAAGACTAAATAAATTTCGAATTAAGTTTTAAGTCTTTTTCGTTAGTTTCTATACCTGAAACATTCTGCGTTGATTTCCTTCAGAAATGATCAATGTCGCAGAAGGTTACGTAGGCCATGTCTGTCTGTCTGTATACACTTTTGTTGTCGAAGGAGTTAAGTTATGGTATTGAACTATGGTATGGAGACGCACGGAGACATTAGTAAGACCAAGTGGGCGTGGAAAGATAGCGGATACTCCTATAGGCAGTGGCGTACTACATATAATAACTTTTTATAATTTTTTTGTTGGCAAATCAAATTTATCTTCGTTGAATCGCATTCAAAAATTCATCATTTAATGAATTTGATTGGTTTTTTATATATTTTTATTTTATGGCAGAAACTTATTTTACTCAACTATTCTTACCTTAACTCTGGAACGGAAATTTTTATATAAGACCCGAAAATACTTTTTATTTCCTTCTTAATACTGATTTTAAAGCAGATTTTTTTTTTTCTAATTAGAATAAACTAAAAACAATAATAAGAGTAAATACAAATTTAGCGTTCAAGGGTTAAATGATCTTATTGAAATATATTTATAAGATTGAGTTTAATTATTAATTTATTTGAATGTGATATTGAATAAAGTTTTTGTTGAGTAAAACACCTTCATTTTATTTCTTATCTCACAATTTTTTTAAACGCGTCCTGGTCGTGAAATCGTGTCCAAAAACGGAATTTTTTTTTAACTTAAAAATTGACAAACACTATAACTTTCACTGGTAAAAAGCTGTCGACAACTTTTTCGGTTCAGTTTTTTGTAACTGACGACCAAACTTTAAACGCAAATTACCAAAAACACAAATTTGTCATATATGTAGAACAGAATAACTTGTGAACGACGATATAATTCAGGTGCATCAAAAAAAAGGAAAGAAAATAAAAGTTAATGAATATTTTCAGTTGGAAGTTAAAATAACACTTTTGTTTGGTTTGATAACAAAATATAATAAAGGAAATTTAATTCAACGACACACCATTCTAGTTTACTTAAATAAAAGTCAATAACACAAGTTTACAAATAAAGGCCAACTTTTGGACCAGAAAAACTGGATAGCGACCCTATAGGAATTTTTCGTGCTGATTCCGAATCTGGTACCCGTTTTTTCTATCACGTCAAGTTTTTGAGAAATCGTTAAATAACGGTTTTTGACATTTTTACCTATAGTCTATGTCAATAATGAGGTCGTAGACCCTATATGCCTTAACCTATTTCAAAGTTTTTGGTACTCATATGAAAGAGGAATGACAACGCAACATATCCTTTATACACAAATTTGGAATTGATTCAGTAACTTAGAAGCTATAGGGCAAAAAACGCGATGCTGATTTACAATTTTTAGCGATTTTGTTTAAAAACTTGAAATTCAAATGGTTATAATTTCCGAACCAAGGCTGGTATTCCAGGTCTTAATACTTTGAATGAAAGAACAATCAATTGAAAAAGTTTTGAGCCTAAAACAAAAAAAAATCCGTTGCGTCGTTCTAATTTTATGAGGATTTTCGCTGAAAATGACAAAAACGAACTTTTATTTTTGGTATATTCTTCGCTCGTTCATATGTATATTTCAGTTCGAATTGTGTATGTTGGTAAAACTGGCTTAAAAAACATAAAACTTAAATTCTATTTTAAACCTATCTTTAAAGCTAAAACCAATTTAAACTTTAAAAATGAACAGAATGTGAACTGAGCCTTTTGTATTGTTTACTATCTGTTTCGCGTATAAGACCCGAAAATACTTTTTATTTCCTTCTTAATACTGATTTTAAAGCAGATTTTTTTTTTTCTAATTAGAATAAACTAAAAACAATAATAAGAGTAAATACAAATTTAGCGTTCAAGGGTTAAATGATCTTATTGAAATATATTTATAAGATTGAGTTTAATTATTAATTTATTTGAATGTGATATTGAATAAAGTTTTTGTTGAGTAAAACACCTTCATTTTCATTTCTTATCTCACAATTTTTTTAAACGCGTCCTGGTCGTGAAATCGTGTCCAAAAACGGAATTTTTTTTAACTTAAAAATTGACAAACACTATAACTTTCACTGGTAAAAAGCTGTCGACAACTTTTTCGGTTCAGTTTTTTGTAACTGACGACCAAACTTTAAACGCAAATTACCAAAAACACAAATTTGTCATATATGTAGAACAGAATAACTTGTGAACGACGATATAATTCAGGTGCATCAAAATAAAAGGAAAGAAAATAAAAGTTAATGAATATTTTCAGTTGGAAGTTAAAATAACACTTTTGTTTGGTTTGATAACAAAATATAATAAAGGAAATTTAATTCAACGACACACCATTCTAGTTTACTTAAATAAAAGTCAATAACACAAGTTTACAAATAAAGGCCAACTTTTGGACCAGAAAAACTGGATAGCGACCCTATAGGAATTTTTCGTGCTGATTCCGAATCTGGTACCCGTTTTTCTCTATCACGTCAAGTTTTTGAGAAATCGTTAAATAACGGTTTTTGACATTTTTACCTATAGTCTATGTCAATAATGAGGTCGTAGACCCTATATGCCTTAACCTATTTCAAAGTTTTTGGTACTCATATGAAAGAGGAATGACAACGCAACATATCCTTTATACACAAATTTGGAATTGATTCAGTAACTTAGAAGCTATAGGGCAAAAAACGCGATGCTGATTTACAATTTTTAGCGATTTTGTTTAAAAACTTGAAATTCAAATGGTTATAATTTCCGAACCAAGGCTGGTATTCCAGGTCTTAATACTTTGAATGAAAGAACAATCAATTGAAAAAGTTTTGAGCCTAAAACAAAAAAAAATCCGTTGCGTCGTTCTAATTTTATGAGGATTTTCGCTGAAAATGACAAAAACGAACTTTTATTTTTGGTATATTCTTCGCTCGTTCATATGTATATTTCAGTTCGAATTGTGTATGTTGGTAAAACTGGCTTAAAAAACATAAAACTTAAATTCTATTTTAAACCTATCTTTAAAGCTAAAACCAATTTAAACTTTAAAAATGAACAGAATGTGAACTGAGCCTTTTGTATTGTTTACTATCTGTTTCGCGTATAAGGGACCAGCAAAAGTCCAACCATTTGAATTTCAAGTTTTTAAACAAAATCGCTAAAAATTGGAAATCAGCATCGCGTTTTTTGCCCTATAGCTTCCAAGTTACTGAATCAATTCCAAATTTGTGTATAAAGGATATGTTGCGTTGTCATTCCTCTTTCATATGAGTACCAACAACTTTGAAATCGGTTAAGGCATATAGGGTCTATGACCTCATTATTGACATAGACTATAGGTAAAAATGTCAAAAACCGTTATTTAACGATTTCTCAAAAACTTGACGTGATAGAGAAAAACGGGTACCAGATTCGGAATCAGCACAAAAAATTCCTATAGGGTCGCTATCCAGTTTTTCTGGTCCAAAACCTTGTATACCTGTGTAATCAGCACCTCAATTCTTACGCGTTCTCAAGCAAAGGTTATCGATCTTGTTCGTCCCGCAATAATCAGCACAAAGAGTACTGCACAAAGTGGGAGTTCTGGAACTTCTCTGTCTAACATTCATGGAAAGCATGCTATTTCACCCGTGATTGCTGCTGGCCAAACTCGTGTAGGAACTTCGTCGCTCTCTCAATTGGGTGCTGTTTCGAATTCAGCGACCTCTCAGTCTACCTCTCCTATTATTGCTTCGTCGCCTGGGGTTCAGACTGCCGAGGTGTACTCTCATGATGCTCTCAGTATGAACAGCGTTAATATGTAGTGGACTGAATCTTCTAATAAAAAACGTGGAAAAAATAAAATTGCTGTTGGTTCAAACTCAAGTGTGGAACTTAACGTTGCTATTCGTAAGAAGTGGCTGCACTTATCGTCGTTTCTCTCAGTCGTTAATGATAATGATATCGTCGATTATGTATCAAATCATGCGAACATTGAAAAGTCTCTTTTGTCGTGCTATAAACTTTTAAAAAAAGACGTCTCTGTCGACTCTCTTAAAAGAGTAAATTTCAAACTTGGAGTTCCAGCCGGTCATTATGATAAGCTCTTAGTTCCATCTCTTTGGCCAGCTGATGTGCGAGTCAAACCATTTCATTTTTTTCCAAAAACATTGGAACCGCAAACTCTAATGTAGTCACTAATGCATTGAACTCTTTAAATAAATATAGAAGTGTGGATCAGCTGACCACTGAGCATAATAGAAATACTTTTAAATTATTCTATCACAATGTATCTGGTATGCGTACAAAATCTAAAATTTTCTTAAGTGAAGCATCTTTTGTTGATGCTGATGTATTAGTTTTCACTGAAACCTGGTTAAACGGTGATTTTTATGATGAAGAATTTTTGATACGAACATATTTCAAATCTTTAGAAAGGATCGTGATGCTTTGCTAACAGGTTGGATCCGTGGTGGTGGAGTTCTAGTCGCAGTTAGACGCTCTTTTTCAGCTCCTTCTATCAAGCTACCAAATGATGACTTGCGTTTAGCTCAACTTTGTATATCTATTAGTGGCCTTGCTGGTAGGCTATTTCTTTTCGTATCTTATATTCCGCCAAATAGCTCCTATGATTTCTTACCTCTTAAACGTTATAATTATACTCTGTTTAGGCTTGATTATGGTAAATGCAATTTTAATCTTTTGAACCTTAAAGCTAATAGCATTGACTGGAGGAATGAGATTATGCATTTGAATACATCCTTAGCTTTTCAGTGCTTTCTGAATATCATAGTTAACCTGGTACGTGAATGTACTCCACTAAAAGATGTTACTCCATTCCGTGGGCAACTCCTGGTCTTAAGCGATTAAAAAATTTTAGAAACAAATACTACAAGAAATTTGTTAGCTCCAAAAATGGAACTTTTTACAATTTTTACGTCCACTATAAAGGTGAATTTAATTTTCTTAACAAAGTTTTGTTCAGAAGTTATATTCTTAAGTTTGAGTCAAAAATTAAGAGCAATCCCAAAGAGTTTTGGCGCTTTATTTACTCTAGGAAGAAAAGTTCTAACATTCCAAAGTCCATGTTCCTTGAAAACTCAGTATCAAATTCTCCAACTGAAACAGCTAACCTTTTTTCTGATTTTTTCAAATCAAATTTTGAATCTTTTACTGAAAGCTCTCATTACGTTAGTGAACAATGTCGTATGCTTGATTTTGATCACTGACTTTATCAGAAAATGATATAATTTTTGGTCTCAAAAATCTTAAAAACTCTCTTAAAATTGATATTGATGGGCTATCTGGCTTCTTGCTAAAAAATTGTGTGCAAAGTTCTGCCAGTCCATTATGTATGATATTTAATAAATCCCTGTCTGAAGGCGAATTTATTGATTTGTGGAAAATTGCTTTTATATCCCCGATTTTTAAGGCTGGTAATAAAAACAATGTTGAAAATTATAGGCCAATCTCTAAGCTCTCCACTGTCAGTAAGCTTTTCGAAATTATTGTTAAAGATAAAATGTTTTTTGCCGTTAAAAATATTATATCATCCTCGCAGCATGGGTTCTTTGCTGGAAGATCAACCATCACAAATCTTTGTATTTTTTCTGAATACAGCATTAAAGCTTTTTCGATTGGTCTACAAGTTGATTCGGTGTACACCGACTTCTCGAAGGCATTTGATAAAGTGTCGCATTTTATTTTAATAAGCAAGCTTGCCAATATGGGTTTTTATTCCCAGTTTCTTCTTTGGTTAAAATCTTACTTAATGAACAGAACTTGTATCGTCTGTTTTGATAACCACAAATCAATGCCGTTTGTAGCTACCTCAGGAGTACCTCAAGGTAGTATTCTTGGTCCATTACTTTTTAGCCTTTTTATTAATGACATAACTTCTTTAGTTAAGTACTCTGAATGTCTCCTTTTCGCTGATGATCTTAAATTATTTCGTAAAATTTCAAACTTTGATGACTCGCTTCGTATGCAGTCTGATTTAAACTCTCTTAACGATTATTGTGTTGCAAACCATCTCTTTCTTAATGCAAAGAAATGTGCATTTGCTACCTATGCAAGATCGAATAATATTATTAGCACCTCTTATTCACTAGGTGGTTCAACACTTAGTAAATTAGAGGTCGTTAAAGATTTGGGAGTTGTGTTTGACTCTAAATTTTCTTTCATTCCTCACTTGCATTACATCCTTCCCAAATGTTATGCAATGTTAGCGTTTATTAGGCGCAATAGTTACAATTTTTCTGACCCGTATACAGTTAAAACTTTGTATACTTCCTTGGTAAGATCTAAACTAGAGTATGCGTCAGTTATTTGGGACCTTTTGTATGCGGTCCATGTAAATCGCATTGAGCGCCTGAAAGAAAGTTTTTACTCGCTTCGCACTACGTGCCTTTAGTATCGATGGTCAACTACCTGCTTATCGTTCTCGTTGTTTGCTCATAAGCTTAAAGACCCTACATTCTCGCAGAAGAGTTCTTTCACTTCTTTTTCTATCCGATATTGTGAGTTCTCGTATAGATTGCTCAGAGATTCTCAAACTGATAAATTTCAATTTACCCACAAGAATGCTTAGGCATGTGGATCTTTTTTTATGTCGGATTCCAACGAACTAATTATGCACTAAACTCACCATTGAATAGATCTTTGACTGCATATAATTCTATTCCTTCTTTTAGTGTTATTGATTTTTCTCTATCTAAAGAATTGCTCAAAAGAATTTTAAATGAATTAATTATGTGATATTTTGATTATGCATTGTATATAATTATTATGTTTTAGGATTAGCTAAGTCAGAAAGAACTGGATTGTTTATTGACTGGAATTGAAATAAATAAATAAATAAATAAATATGTATTATGTTTTTGTAGCTAAGAAAGCTTATCTGGTCATATATATGGAGCTCTTTAGTGGTAGGTTTGGATATAGATTTTTCTACAATTTCGGCATGCGAGTTTTTCTTGGTTTTCGATCTCGTGGCTACTTTGAAAATGTTTGAATTGATATTGGTTTCTTTAAGGTGTTTTATATTGATAGTTGAAATTTCAGTTTTATCATTCTTCAATATTATTCTGGACAATGCGTCCGCTACAAAATTCTCCTTACCCCTGAGGTACTCCACATCATAGTCGTATTCCTCCAAATCCAACCTTATTCGTGTTAGTTTAGAAGACGGGTTTTTCATCGAAAAGAGGTAGGTCAGTGGTTTATGGTCTGTACTTATTATAAATTTTGTACCATAAAGGTATGGTCTAAAGTGGACAACAGCCCAAATGAATCGCAATCAGCTCTTGCTCAATGGTTGATTTGTTGCTTTCGCCTTGTGTGAAGGCTCTTGATGCATATTGATGATGTTTGACGTCATAATTTTGGCTGAGCATAGCACCGCAAGCATGTTTACTTGCGTTTGTTGTTACATAAAATTGCTTATTAAAATCAGGATACTGTAGCGAAATTGGCGAAATAAGTCAATTTTTAAGATAGTTGAATGCTTCGTAAAATTTGGTGCTCCACTCAAAGGTTGCATTCTTTTTACAAAGTTTTGTTATGTGTCTTGAGTATTCTGTGAAATTTTTAATAAACTTTCTAAAATAGTTGCAGAACGCAACGAATTTCTTGGCTTCATCGGCATTTGTTGGCTTCGGATAGTTTTGAATTGTTTTGAATTTACTATCAATAGGAAGTATACCTGTCTCAGTGCACTTGTGCACACCTCATGCATGAAAAATGTGCATTTATCAGTGTTAAGTTTAAGATTATGTTTTCTGCACATCGTGAAAACATCGGTTAAGTTTTTAAGCATGTATTTGTCTGAGCAACCTAGAACAATAAGGTCATCCATATAGAGGAATGCTTGTGCTGGAGCTAAGCCAGCAAATGCGATTGTCATCATTCTTTGGAATGAATTTGGAGCTATTTTAAATCCGACGACTACCACGTGTAAACCGATAAGAGCCACTGTTAGTGGAAAAGGACGTGATATCTCTTGAATTTTTATCGAGTTCAATCTGATGGAAACCTGACATCAGATCTAGACACGAGAAGAACTTAGCTCTGCCAAGCTGATCCAAGATGTCATCTATTCTTGGCAGTGGAAATTTGTCTGCCACTGTCTACTACCAAACGCCATCTTTTTGTAGGTTCATAGGGAAGTGATGTTTCGGTACAAGCAATAATGGGCTATTATAAGCTGATATTGAAGGCTCAACTATTTTTTCCTCAAACAATTTCTGAACGTGATCTTCGACCTCTTTCATATATGAATGTAGTATTCTATAATTCTTGATATAAACTGGTTCTTGATCCACCAGTTTATGTTGTTGTGAATAAAAGTTATTTTTCGAAATTGTCTCTGTTTCTAATCAAAAAATGTCGGCGAATTTTGTGCAGAGTGAGGTGATTTCTTTCCTATGCTGAAGAGGGAAATTTTTTGATAAAGTTTTTATGACTTTCGACTGTCTACATTTTGAATCTTGAAGGTAAATTATTTCATATTTGGACAGCTTTTCTGACTTAATGTTTTGATATGTTATGATGGTGTTTGAATTATTAATATTAAAAATACGGACGAATGGACGTTCAGCATTGACAATTGTATTTCCAATAAAAATTCCTGCTTGCAGCTCTTGATGTGGGACAAATAGGTCTTCTTTTATTTCAAAATCGACTTTCCTAATGTCTTCTGATCTGCAGTGCCGTAGCAATCATAGGGGCAAGAGGGGGCTTTGCCCCCCACGCATTTTTGTTTTTGCCCATGAATAAGATTGAAAAAATTATTTTGCTCCCCACGCAAATTGGAAAAATAATTTTTCCCCCTCACGCAAAACAGAATTGCTACGGCACTGCTGATCTGGCAGGTATTATTAATGTTTTATATTTATTCCCAGAGTTCTTATATGGGTATCCCAAGATCTTTGTAGTTGTTTGGTCTAAGTACCAGCCAGTCTTTTCCATTTAAGAAGTGGAATATACAGTTAAATGATTTCAAGAAATCTATGCCCCATATACCATCGCACGGAATTGGAAAATCATTATCTACTAATTGGTATATGTATGGAATGGTTAAATTTTCAATATGTAAATCTATTTCTGCGGATCCATACGATGTTATTGTTCCCTGTACTATTCCGCTGATGTCCGACTTATCGTTCGCATTTATAAAGAGATGTTCTGTAAAGCTTCCATTCTTCAACAAGGAAATCTCTGTACCCGTATCCACCAAAATCATTAAAATTTTGTTGCTGATTGGTTCCAAAAGCTTTATAAAATTGCTAAGATTCAAATTAAGATAGTTTATTTTATATTTATTATTGCTCTCTATTGCCTTAGGGGTTCTGGGGAGTTTACCGACTCCGTTTGTGCTGAGGTTAAACGGATATTATTGTTTCTTTGTGTTCCAGGATCTCTGGGTTCATTTTCTCGATCAGTTCTAAAATTGTTTGGTCGGGATTTGTTACTATAACTTCGCCTATTAAAATTGGCATTATTGCAACCACCACGGCTGCCACGGCCGCGATAGCGACCGCGATACTTCAGTGCAGCTGTTCACAAATTTAGATACAGCATCGTTTATGTTTGTGAACGATCCTGTCTCCATATATTAATTGCAGCAGTTCTTCGTTAATGCCTTGACTGCAGTCTATGTCAAGTATTTGTTCGCTAATTCGGTTGGTAGTCCGTCGCCTATCTACGCATTCTCAAACGACTTTGTAAGCTCTTCAATTTCTTTAATATGCATTGGCTGCTTTGCCATGCTGTTTTATATTCATGATTTTTGCCGTCAGTACTTCAACTGACTCACCTTTAACAGTTGTTTTCAATTTATTAATTATTTCAATAATTAAGCTCTGGTTTGAAATTAAAATTCGAGCTGCTCTTGCTAAGTATCTTTTCTTTAAAGTGTTTCTATGCATTGAGCAAATATGTAAGGCAAATTTAAATATTAATAGAATAGTCAATATCAAGAGCATAAGTTCAATGTAAAATAGATTTGTGAAATCGTTCCCCTTAGCTTCGATTTCGTTCATCACATTTGCCTGGGATTTAGAAATTTTGGATTCTGTTCCACCCATTGCAATGCCTTCCTTTTTTTTTTTGTATATATAGATCGCCAAGTATTGGAAATAAAAAGGTGTAAGTATCTAGCAATGAGTTTATAAAATATTTATGTTTATATTGTGTTCATATGTTTTTTTTTTTTTAATTTTATTTAGGATTTGTATATAATTTAAGTTAAATTTAATTAATTTCAATTTATTTAAGCGAATATAAAGAAAACTTCTTATATGTATTATTTATTTCAAGTTCACTTAAATTGAATTTATTAAAATGAATATAAAAAATATTGAGTGATTTATTTCAAATTTAATTAATTTGAGTTTATGTATGTGTTCGTTCTTCGCCGCGGCCGCTACGCAGCCGAGCCTTTACGCACGGCGAAAGAATCATCCTAGCGAGTACTTCTTATTTTTCTACAGCGCTAGCTTGTAAGAAAGCTCCTTCCCGATGGAAAGGAGAAACGATTAGTTAGTCTTCGATCAGAGTGTCAATACAACGCGTTTCGCCGCTCCGCAAATCACCCGACTCGCAAACTACAAAAAACAAAAACAAAAAAAAAATGAATTTTGCACTAAAAGACGCCAAAAGAAGTCGTGCGCTTTAATTTAAAGTTTAAGAAAGTTGCCAAGAAGGCTCCGTGTTTTTTTTATATATATATATTCATTTTTAATTAACTCCCAGTGAGTAGTCCAACATTTAATCCTGGAAGGGGCCTCACCCGCGTCGCGTAATAGCCGACAATCAAGGGAAAGGAACAAAAAACAAGCAACATCACTCAGGGATCACTCCACGACGACCAGCAATCACAGGTACGTCTCCTCCTTGTTGTCCCTCACTCTTACATTTGGCGATCCCGTGCCAGGAGCCTGGAATCAGGTTCAAGAGGACCAATTTTTGTGGGAAGTGGAAAAGTGCGCCACGTGCATCACGCCTCTGACCTTCAATCGCCCTGTTGCAATTTCAAGGGCACTGACTAACGGTCAAAGCGCATGCAGCGTATCACGCAATAGACGCGTGGACAATCCCTCTCCCTTCAGCTTCAATATTTTGCAGGGCTAGCGCACCCGTGCCATTTGGCGTAAACGGTGGTCTAGTGCAAGGCAAATAGTGTGACAACAACAACGTAGTGACCTTGCGACTCGCGCTCTAATTGTCGTTTCTTCGTTCCCTTCAGTTGAGAACTAAGAGAGGGAGTCGGCCGGCCAACGAATTGCTTTTTCTTTATCGGTTCTCTGAAAGCCTTTGCGAATCGGTTTGTTTTCTTTGCTCCATATATCAAGCGCCCTTGGTGTTCATGCGGGTGTAAATATGTATGTACCAATTGTAGAGAGGCAGACATACGACATATTTAGTGCGTAGGTCAGTCTCGCCATCGTGTGATGAAATCTGCTGACAATCACTTTTAGCGGCAGCGAACGAACACCATAAATATGAATATGACAAGCATAAATGGAAAATATGCGCTGATCTCAAGGTAGTGGTAATTCTGTGCGGGCTTCAAGGAGGATATACAAAATATTGTTTTTTTTGTGCAAGTGGGATAGTCGCGCTGACGACTTTATTAAAAAAAATTGGCCTTTGCAAACCAACATTATAGTTGGTGAAGATAATATTCAACGCACTGCTCTTGTTGATAAAAATAATATTATATTACCGCCACTGCATATAAAATTAGGACTTGCTAAGAACTTTATAAAAAAATTGGCAAAAGATAGAACACAGGAAGCTTTTGCTCGCTTCAAGGCGATCTTTTCCTACCTTTCACACGCAAAACTCAAGGAAGGAGTTCTAAATGGTCCAGAAATACGTAAACTTTTGCAAGACGACGAGTTCTCAAGCCTTTTGTCACCAGTCGAAGCAGCAGCGTGGAGCTCATTCAAACTTGTTGAACACAATTTTTTTGGCAACCACAAAAGTTCCGAAAAGAGTGCATTCTGGAGGGCAGTAGAGTGCTTAAATCAATGCTGGATTGCTGTACACCGGCAAATAGAAGGTTAACATCATCAAACCCAAAGAAGAAGGAATTGAAATTCGAAAATCAAAATTCGCCAAAAGTAAGTCTTAAAGATTGTGGATGAAAACATATGATATAAAGGAAAGCTAGAGAGTGGGAGGAAGACAGCTCTAGAAGAGCACCTGTAAATCAACACATACGACCAAATCAATAGTAGAGGTGAAAGCTCTCCAAACCTAAGCCTGGTTCGTGCCAAAGATAGCAGAGTAACAAACCAAGGAAACTTAGACACCCTAAAACTAGGCAATGCTTATTTAATAGAAAATCAAATTTAGGGGCAACATAAGCGTTACAACATTCTGAACGTCAGCGAGATATGGATGATACACCTGCAAGGCTATCTTCGAGGCCTATTACAACTGGTACGAGTTTAGTAGGAAACCCAAAAGCAAAGCGAAAATTAACAGAAACTTCACCTGAAATGGAAACGCAAGTGGGAAAAATGGAGGTACGAGAACTTGTGTCAATGATGGAAAAATGTATGTCTGGCATATTAGACGAAAAATTGAGGAAACTGCCCACAAAAGAGGATATGGAAGAAGTGAAAACTAGCATTAAAACATTGGGTGCAGAAGTATGCAAATTGGCTGAAGAAAACAAGGCGCTTAAGGAAAAGATAAAGGTATTGGAGGAGGCAAGGAGAGTTGACGGCTGGAAGGTGCAGAAGCTAGAAGACGACGCCATTAGAAAGAATATTGTAATAAAAGGTATTGAAGCAAATGCCGATTTAGAAGCAGCAGTTAAAAACGTGTTCTTACAAAGACTCAAACTGAGTAGCCCCATCGAAGTTGAATCAGTCAGAAAGATAAACGAAACAAATGGAAAGATGTCAGTTGTGGCCAAATTACGATTTGAAAAAATGGTAAAAGAGGTGTTACAAAATACACGAAAGTTAGCTGGCAGCACGATCTACATTGAAAGGGATTTAAACTACAAAAGAAGATTAGATAAAGGGGTTATGCTAAGGTTAAAAAGTAAACTAATGGCTGTAAATAATAACAAAAGAGTTTCGGTAAAGGGCGACAAAATGATAATTGATGGCAAATGGCTATATTGGAACAACGAGATTTTGATGTGCAATAAAATGGATGCTGCAAAAACTCTGAAGGATATATATGGAAATGATTTCAGTGTCAATATTAGCTACAAGTATTTATGTAATTTAACGAACCAAAAAAACCTGTAATCGTCTGTTGTAAGGCAAAAAATACAAAAAACACTATAAAATGCAAAGAAAATAAAAACCCGAGTAAATGTTTAAAATTAAAAATTCTATCATATAATGTACATGGTTTAGCAAATAAAATTTTATTCAGACACTTTTTCGAGTTCATAGATAAGTTTGATATTGTAATATTAATAGAAACACATTTAACAGAAGAAGATGCACCAGCCCTTAACAAATATTTTGGAAATTTTTTGATACAATGGAAGCCAGCAACTAGAGAAAGCAGATATGGGAGAGCAATAGGAGGATGTATGTTTGGAGTAAAGAAAAATTTGAGCAGTAGGGGTGTACGTCATTCAATAACAAGCAGTAATGAAATGGATAAAATTAAAGTATATACGAAAGAAGAAACACTTACTATCTTTCCGCTTTATATCAGAGGAGGCAGCTGGACAGAAGAATTCAATAAAGTGGAAAACTATTTTTCGGAAAACGATATTGAAGCACCGATATTAATCGGAGATTTAAATGTAAGAATTGGGGAATTAAGCCAAACTGTAGACAGCTCCGTAGCGTCGCCCTTGACGACGACCAGATCATCCAAAGATAAGGTGGTAAATGGTAATGGAAGGACCTTTATGAACTTCTGTACGGATAATGGTCTCTTTGTGGTAAACGGCACAACTAAAAGCGATGGCGAAGGCAACTTCACGTTTATAGGTGCAATGGGCAGTTCTGTGAACGATATTGTAGCGATATCGCATGACTTATTGGAAAATGTGGAAGACTTTATAGTAGAATGCAAGCCCTGGTCAGACCATATGCCAATCTGTCTAGCTCTATCTGTGGCTACGTCTCAAGCAACTGAAAATTTAAACTTGTTACCAAAACTCAAATGGGACGAGAATTTTAAGGAGCAATACATAAAGAATTTAACACAATCCTTAACGAACACACAACAGCAACGAGAGGAGGTAAAGCTGAGTGATCTTACAAATGTAATAAAGGCTTCGGCGAAACGAGAAGTGGCGAGCAGAAATAGATCACTCAGAAAACAACAGTGGTTCGATTTAAACTGCCATCGTGCGCGCGTACATACCTTTAAACTGCTTAACATCTACCGACAATCAGACAAAGAAAATGATAGATTGAAGTATATAAAAGCAAAGGAACATTATAAAAGACTATGCAGAATAAAGAAGACGGAATATGCCCGGAAAATTGAAAGAAAATTGGAAACCGTAAAAGACTGTAAAGAATGGTGGAAAGTCGCGAAAGAAATAAGAAATGTGAGCTTCAAAAAAGGAGCAGAAATCACCGCGAAACAGTTTGCAGTATACTTCCAAAGACTGTTTAACCCAACACAAAATGCGCCTGATATCCATTATGCACAAAATTACATAACCGACCAAGTCTTAGACTCGCCTATAACAAAAGAAGATATTAAATCAGTTTTAAAAGAAGCGAAGTTAAACAAAGCACCGGGAGAAGATAGGATCCCCTATGAATTTTTTAAGAACGCAACAGAAGATTTCCTGGCGACCCTAGCTAAAACATACAACGGTATATACGAAAAAGGATGTGTAGAGGAATGTTTTGTAAAAAGTATAATCTTCCCAATTTTTAAAAAAGGAGATGTCAATTCAACACGAAACTATCGCGGTATTTCGTTGATGAATACGATCGCCAAAATATTCATGGGTATCCTTAATAACAGACTAAAAATGTGGGTAAACGAAAACGAAGTCCTAAATGAATATCAAGCAGGATTCAGAAAAGACTACTCAACGATGGATAACATATTTAATCTCACGTCTATAATAGGCTTGAAATTTCATGAGAAAAAGAAAGTATACGCGTTCTTTGTTGACTTTCGAGCGGCGTTTGATAGAGTACCGAGGAGACTGCTCTTGTACAAATTGCACATGATGGGAATGTCAACAAAAATGATGAACCTTCTTCAAAGTGTGTTCAAGGAAACAAAATCTGCAGTTTGGACGGGCGAAGACCTTTCGAATGAATTTGATACAAATATAGGTGTACGGCAAGGATGTCTTATGTCACCATTATTATTCGCACTTTTTCTCAACGACCTGCATGAATATTTGGAGGGTGGCTTGAACGTCGATGGGAAAAATATTCGAGTCCTACTGTATGCTGATGACATCGTCATATTGGCGGATGAGATACAAGTGCTGCAAAACATGATTGACCGGCTGGAGTCGTACTGTAAACAGTGGAATATGGAAGTAAATCTAGAAAAATCTATGATCATGGTTTTTAGAAAAGGCGGTAGATTGGCGAGAGCAGAAAAATGGACTTACAATGGAGAAGAGGTCAAGATAACGGCGGAATATGAATACTTGGGTATGACACTGACACCTGGTCTTAGCTTTAGAAAGCATGTAGATAAACGGAATAATGCAGCCAAGGCAGCGATCAACAGTACATGGCGGAACTTCCTAGGGCGCACTGAAATATCAATCGCAGCAAAAATGAAACTCTACTACGCAGTATGCAGAGCAATACAATCATACGGAGCGCAGATATGGGGATATACATATTTTGAAGCAGCTGACTCCTTGCAGAGATTCTTCCTAAGAAAAATTTTCAGACTCCCAACATATACACCAACATATGCACTATCTCTAGAGACCCATTTAGACGACGGACACTTTTATACTTTTGGATTGCACCTACAGTACCTATTTAAAATTATTTACGTATATAATGAGAGAAGATTACCGCACCTTCTGGCAACGAAAGTGATGAATAAGAACATTTTATGGGCAACTGAACTGAGACAATTAATTGCTGAACATGACATACGTTGGCAAATATCGGAAACAAGACAGCACGAATGGCTCCATAAATGTAATGTTTTAATAGAAAGCATGCAGGCTAAGAAACTACGAGAAAATGAAATCAGAAAGGAAAATAGCTCAGCAAGAATTTACAAGAACATTGATTCAAATACAGCTCAAAAGTTCATTAACTATAGCACAACGAAGGTATCATGGTTGATAAAGGCACGTTGCGACCTAATTCACTTAAATGGAAACAGATTCGGTATATACCACACCAGGTTGTGTGAGCTATGCAATCTCAGAGAGGAAGAGGACATTATGCACTTTTTGGGCAGATGTCCAATATTGAGAACCCATAGAATGCAGTGCTTTGGCCGAGCAGCGCTGAATGAAGGTCAAATCCTTAATATATTAAACGGATACAGCAATAACTGGGATAACCTGATATTATATATGCAACATGGTCTAAGGTATAGACGACAGATATTAACTGAGAATTTTTGAAAAATATTTGAGCCAAATCTCGACAGACGATCGAACGATCATAGTCGTAACATTTTTTTATTCAAATAATCCTATTTTAGATTTTTAAGTGAAAAAGCAATTGTTAATATGAAGAATCTTTGAATAAAAAAACCTATATATATATAAGTTCCGATTACAAGCAAACTTAGGAGACGTAAGCGATGAGCATGGCGAACGTTTTCATCAGCAATTAAAGGATATTGCAAATCGCTATAGTGGCCTTTTCGACACGGCAATGATGAGTGATTACGTGTGGTCCCTTGTGCGTGAAAATGATGGTAGTAAATATAAAAGACAAAGCGGAAGCAAGCAATTTTTTTCAATTGTATAAAAATAATTTTTGAAATAAATGTTTATTTCTTTAACACTTTTGCATTAGAGCTTATTTCACAAATTCTTTACAGGAGTTGTACCAATTTGTTAGTTCATGTTGTCTTAAAGTGGGCTGCATCACAGCGGCCCCGGTGTATCGAAGACCGGTAGTCAAATAATCCCACATCAAGACTGTTTTTATTTTATTTTTTTTTCAAAATAATGTGTGAAAATTTACTCAAAAATTTACTTCATAAAATAATTTCGGCTCATATGGAAAAGTTGTGTGAACAAAGCAAAAATTTTAAAATATCGATTTTTTACTGTTTTGGCAAAAAATCATAGCTCCGTAATTTTTGCACCGATTTTAGCCAAACAGGGCTTAGTTTTTTAGAAGAAACACTTTACTATACGTAATTTTGAAAATGGGTTTGCCACTTCGATTTCTATTTTTTACAGATTTTTATATGAAAAATTTACCTTGATTTTTTTGAAAAAAAAAACACAATTTTCTTGTATAATTGCACCTCTAGCACTAAAACTACTCATGCAAATTGAATTGCAATATCAGTAAAAAAGTATTTTTACTGCATTTGTACTGGTACTGAAAAGTGCCCATCTTTGATCCTCAATTATTAATCTCATATAGCTTTCGGCGCGACCATTATGTTCTGGCGTATAGGGTGTTGACCTTTGATGAACCACTCTCCTTTTACGAAGTAGATTTACCACATCTTGATTCACAAACTCCAATCCATTATCAGAGCAAATGCACTGTACACTCTTTCCAGTTTGCGGTTCAACTTTATCCAAAAAAAAAAAAACGCTCATAAATGTTGCAACACCAGTTTTGGATAAAAAAACAGTAGACTAATCGATAATTTGAGAAATCGTCGCGGAATAATATCATATAGCGTGCACCACCATATAAAACCTCTTGCATGGGATCACAAAGATCAGTATAGACGAGCTCACCCAGAAATTTAGCTCTATCTTGGCTTTCATTAAATGGAATTCTATGTTGTTTACCCAGGACGCATCCTTCACAAAAAACTCATTTCCATTGAAAGAAATATCGTAACGACTTAGCACGTTCTTCACATGGTCTTTAGCTTGACACACATAGGCATGCCAAAGTTGTGGCGACTCCGGATTCGAACTGTATTTTGCCGCTGCTTCCTCGTTTTCGACCTTTAAAAGCAGCTTAAACAGTTTTGAATCGCCTCAAACACCTTGTAACTTCACCTTGCCTTGTTTTTTATAAGAACAAGTTCCTCCTTCTACCAAAAGTGAATAGCTTTTCTCTAAACATGCGTTGGATGAAAAAAGATAATTTGTTATTCCCGGTACATAAAGGACATCAGCTAAATACAAAGCGTTCCAGATATGACCGTTAAATGCCTTAACATGAACATCACCTTGACCATATGCCTGCATTGTGGAACCATCCGCAATGTGAACATCTCGCAGAGTCTAAAATTTAACCACTCGCTGTGGCAAGACATGTGATCGCTAGCATAACATAACCACACAAATGCATCACCAAGTGGTTTTTGGCCTTTCTCTGTTTTTCGCCTTTCCTTTTATCAGGGCAGTCTTGCTTCTAATGACCAGGTTTGTTACAAAGAAAACACTTACCCTTATTTCTTTTTGTTGTCTTAATCGCTTTTCCCTTTTTTTTAACCTGCTGGATACAAACTCTCCTTGTTTATTCGGCTGCAGACCCAATCTAGATTCCTCCATGCACAACCGTGACGTCAGCGTTTTTTATGTGCGTTCCATCCTTTCAGTTGCTTCGCACGATGCGAAGAAATGATTGAATTGTTCTGGCAATGTCATTAATATCTTCGTTATCAGCATGTTATCCGAAATTTCTTAACCTTCGTCTAGATTTCAGCAGCAATGTCGCAGTGTGCACAATGTGCACCAACGGTTCTTCGCCCATCGAAACGACCAGAGTTTTCTGCGCTCTAGCATCATCCTTCATCCACTTCTTTCTAGGATCACCTTCCGCATCAGGCTTCAATTCAGCTCCTTTAATAGTTTCTCATAGGCTGCTTGCCTTGAGCACGACCTTCATCGAAACTTTCATAAAAATTTTATTTGATTCTTATTAAATTTTATTCGAATTCGCGTTGGGCACGTCGACCCATCACCTGTTAGCGAAACGCGAGAATCATAGAAGTAAGAAACGACTTTATGCGTTAAGATGAAAAATCGTAGCGATATGTTAAAGCACAGTTAAATCAAGCATAGCTATTCAAATTGTTCAATTGCCTATTTGCGTAAGAATGTAACAAAAATGGAAATCAAAAAACCGAAGAAACTGATACAATAAACACAGTGAGGTACACAACTGTTGATATGCCTGGGAATAAATAGAGGGAGGTGCATAACTGTTGGTGTGCTTAACCAATGTGTCTTGTCGTAATTTGTAAAATTTTAAAAAGTCTTGCAAAAGTCATTCAATAACTGCTTAAAAAGCTTCTTCATATGTGTTAAGCTGGAAGAATGAGTTTTTTTTGTATTATAAGTATATGAAAAAGTGAGCCTTTTAAAAATATCCTTATCCTCATCCGCAATTTCAAAACTCTACAGCCCTACAAATTATTGAAAATTTTTTTCACATTATTTAATTACTTATTTTTCTATTCTAAAAAACCTCCGTTGCAACAAATGTCACAGAAAAAGGGAACAAAATAAAACAACAAATATAGTAGCTAATCTGTGGATTCGCTGTTAAAAAGAGAAGTTAAAAGTCACATACATATCACAATGTTAAAGCCAAAGACAGTTCTCCGTATGCATAAGCATACAAAAATCATGCTTCATAGAATAGCGGAGATTAATTTAGTGAATGCTTTCAAACTCAAAACTTTTGGTGTGATTCCATTGGTAGTGATTTCTGATGCTTCAATTCAAGGGTATGAATTGCAATGAAAAGTTAGAAAAGTTTGCTGGAAGCTTTGCCTGTTTGCATGTAAAGTGTAAATAATGCCCAAAATGTGGGCGGGACAAACACCTTTATTCCGAGTATCAAGTGACTAGGTCTTTTGGTTTAATAGGTGTTGAAAATGCCTTTCAAAATGGGCAGGCCAAGCCTATTTTTGATAAATTCTAAACGAGGAAGTAATAAAGTATACCATTGCATCAAAAATTTCCCAAAATGACGTATTGCTTAGTCGAAAAAAGGAAACGCTTTTTATTCAGGCTGGAAAAAATAAAAAGCCCAAAATAACGATTATTCAGGCATTATTATTTTTCGATTTCAAAATAAGTATCATAAAATAAGATTTTTTTTTCTGACTTTTATATAAAAATCAAAACTTAAGACTTATTCTATGATATATAAATAAATCTTACGATTTCAGAGATATTTTTCAATTTTTATGTAAGTATTACAAAATATTTCTTATTTTGTAATATGTTAAAAAAAATTAGAAATTAATAATTAAATCTCATTTTTTAAATAAAAATTGCAAATTAAGGCTTTTTTTTTAGGTATTTCATAAAAAACCAATAAAGAACGATTGTAGACCGATTTCTAATTGCTTGTCGGCCATTTCTTTTCAATCTCGAAGAGTACGATGTGTTCGATAATCCACGGTCAAGTAGAATTACATGTCTGCGCAATTAATTGAAGTATTTTTCTTTGATATTGGTGAACTCTGTTTTAACCAGTTCTACGTTGAGCTCTTTAGGAATGTTTCGAAAAAGTTAGATTTTGGGATAAATTTGGGATTTTTGTGACAGACCGTAGTACTGGAGGTACCTCTAAATATGGTCCGTTCGGATCCATTCTTGAATAAGTTCTTACTGCAAGGACAAGGTGATATTTTGCCTTTTTACGATAATGTAAAACCAAAAGTCATTACTAACTTTAAGCTTCGGAACCCTCACGCCGAGGTAAACTCATTGTTTGACCGGATCTTATAAATTGAACGATGATATTAAACGGTAAAAATTTAAAGCTGGGCCAAAAAAATTAGTGTACTTTTATTTGGGTGTTTTAATAACTGATATTTACTGTTAATTTTCTTTTGTAACGATGATTAACTTTACCGACCCTGTGCGGGAACAGGTTTCATAAAACGATTTCCAACAAGGTTTGGATAGATAAATGCTTTGGTTGACATTTCCACATAATCAACATTAATACATATTTTTCCCTTTTTTTTTTTTACTTAACCCAAACTAAAAAAAATATCTCTCTTTTTCAGGAGTGTTACGATTTGCTTCACAAAGCTCGAACCGAAATCTTTGAAGGATATATCATTCAAAAAAAAGTAGAAGTTCTTACAAACAATGAAGAAAACCCCAAAGTCTACATTCAAAATATTGAATTCCAACCTTATAACTTCATACAATTCAAAGACGAAATGTTTACGAAGTTCAAATCATTTTGTTTAGCTGTAGACTTCTTCTACTCCAATCTTGAAGAACAAAAAATTGATCAGAAGACTCTTCAGCAGGAACAGGTCGCCATAAAAAAACTGACTAATGTGAAGAAAGATCATTTGTTACGTTTAGAGGAACTCGGCAAATCTCAAGAAGTAGATAAGATTAAAGCCGAAATTATTACATATAACCAGAAATTAGTTGATAACGCTATGCTTGCTGTAAGATCAGCACTTGCCAACCATATGTCGTGGGACGATGTTCATGAACTTATCAAAGCAGCTCAAGTTAATAGAGATCCAGTTGCGAGTGTGATCACTCACCTCAAGTTGGAAGTAAATCAGATATCTCTAAAGCTTCCTAATCCAGAGTATTTTATTGAAGACGCTTCCGAAAATAATAAGAAAAATATAAGTTACGCAATTGTTGATGTCGACCTTAATATGAACGCTTGGGCAAATGCTAGAAAATATTATGACAAAAAACGCATGGCAGCGGAAAAAGAGCAGAAAACAATAGACGCATCTGAGAAGGCCCTCAAAAACGCAGAGCGCAAAACTCAAAAAACGTTGAAGGAGGTGCAGAATATTTCAAATATAACCAAAGCTCGAAAAATCTATTGGTTTGAAAAATTTTATTGGTTTATTAGCTCAGAAAATTTCTTGGTTGTCGGCGGAAGAGATGCGCAACAGAACGACTTAATCGTAAAAAGGTAATACCATCCTAATTCCTAATTCCAAACCAAAAATTCAAGTAAGGCATACGAATAAACGTAGTATATGTCAGATTTTTAAAAGAATTAATCATTTTTCATACTGCAATTTTATAAGTATTTCTGCATTTTACTAATTCAACAGCTTGTTAAAGTATTTTCTGATGTATTTTCAATGAATACACCGTCTAAATACTTAAGTGTGATTAAATACAAGGAAATTCTTTTAATCTTTTATTATGTTTGACACTGGTCCGGCAGTGGATGGTCTCTTCGGACTGCTCACTGTCAGACAATAGGTATATTACCTTTATCAGTGTTTAAAAACTTCTAATATTTTTCAATTCTTTTGTTGCTGCTTATGCTTATGCTTCTGAAAATTGAACTGTCGCAGTAAAAGCAAAATCAAATAAACGAACACTGATAGATTTCGAAGCACTTCAAAGCCGACTGCTTCGACTATTTTTCGTGTGACTGAACTGAAACTTATGGCAAATTCCGAAGTTCAAGCAGCAGTCTATTTTCATTTCTTTAAAAATTACTATCGCAGTAGCCTTGGACAAGCCTTGTGGTATTTTTTGATTTTCATCTTGGCGTTTTGATTTTCTACTTTCGTTGTTTCCGTCGCCTGCTAAGTAGCAGAAAAAAATAACACAATTTCAAAATTAGTATTTTTACTCCATTTAGTTGCCATATGAAAAAAAATAAGGGCATTTTAATATCTATGAAAGGAACGATGTGTAGGTGTGATTTCTCGCTGCTTGACATGCAAGGAACATCATTTGAAAGGTTGCATTTTGCATTCATAAGGTGACCATACCGATTTCAGGCCCTCTGTCCCGTTGTCTCCTGCCAGAGCAAAAATGTACCGGTTTTGCCTAGAGACCAAACGAATATAACTGATTTTCTCCGCCAATCAAGCCCGTGCGCAAGGAATAATTTTGGGGTTTCTAACCCCCCGCCCACCGTTTCCAGGTTGAAACATTATTTACTGTAATATGTTGTTGGCAAAATGTTGTTTTCGTTTTCAAAGTTTCATAAAGCTGCCACCGATAATTATAAAACACCCGTTTCTTCAACTGGAATCAGTCGCGTAGCTAGGATTATATAAAGGTTACGATTGAACGTGCATTTTCATCGTTGAAGCTTGTACTAACGGACCATCGTAATCGATTAGATGAGGATGTACTGGAAAATATATTGCTAGTGAAGCTTAATCCCAACTTCCTCGAAGCAGCTGTAGACAATTTGCCGCTCTTTCAATACGAAGATGATGAATGACAGTCGTAATTTTTTTTAATTCAGAAAATCCTCAAAATGTACGTTAATTTGAGTATGGGGTGAGATATTAAAATGCCCTTATTTTTTTTCATATGGCCACTAAATGGAGTAAAAATACTAATTTTGAAATTGTGTTATTTTTTTCTGCTACTTAGCAGGCGACGGAAACAACGAAAGTAGAAAATCAAAACGCCAAGATGAAAATCAAAAAATACCACAAGGCTTGTCCAAGGCTACTGCGATAGTAATTTTTAAAGAAATGAAAATAGACTGCTGCTTGAACTTCGGAATTTGCCATAAGTTTCAGTTCAGTCACACGAAAAATAGTCGAAGCAGTCGGCTTTGAAGTGCTTCGAAATCTATCAGTGTTCGTTTATTTGATTTTGCTTTTACTGCGACAGTTCAATTTTCAGAAGCATAAGCATAAGCAGTCGTTCGTTTTCGGCTTATGAAAAATTTTAAATGCGCAGTTAAGCAATAATTTTATGACTTTTGCTACTTTGACTGAAGTTATTCAATCACTGACCTTTATAGTTGGGGAGTTCGATACTAAGTAGTACTAAGTAAGTAAAGTATGCACTTGATCCAACACCTACTCCCATCCAAAGCATACACAGCTTAGATAAAACAGTAGACACTTTCACGTTGGCCTACGCAACAGCGGCCAAAGCAGCATGTAACTGGTGGAATGCGGAAATCGCTGTCCTAAGGAGGAACTGTAGAAAATGCTTCAACAAAAAGCCAAAAGAACATCGGACTGGCAATCCTATTGGGAGAGCCTCCGAATATTCAAGTACGTCGTCAGGAAAGCGAAGCGATTGTCCTGGAGAACCTTCTGTGATAAAATAGAAGGCGTCTCCGAAACAAACCGCCTACGGAAAATCCTTAGCTCGTCGCCAAGGTACCCAGGGTGGATCCAAAGGGAGAACGGGACCTGGACCGATACTCCCTAAGAAGCCCTGGAGGTCCTCCTGGACACTCACTTCCCAAGAAGCTACCAAGAGTCCAAACACAGACTTTCCCCCATACATCACTCAACTGAATCTTATCCCTCCCCAAGAAGGAGAATAAGTCAGAACCATGTCAAATGGGCGATCAAATCGTTTACCCCTTTTAATCCCCTGGCTCAGATGGCATCATACCAGCCGACCTGCAACACTCGTCGGAGTGGGCGATTCCCTGGCTTATAGTGATTTACAATGCCTGTATGAAGTTCTCTCATATTCCCGTTAAATGGCGGGAGTACAGAGTAATCTTCATCCCTAAAGCAGGCAAAGCAAGTCAAACGAAACCAAAGGACTTCCGTCCCATCAGCCTTTTATCCTTTAGGTGCTTGTACACGTTCAACAAAATTTTCGTCAACATTTATATGTTTCCAGCGGCAATATTGCTTTCCAGTTTACACTAGCACGACAACATTCGCCTTGTCAACATTTTTTTTCTTGCCGGGCAACTATTATTAGTTCGTTGCCGTCAATGTTGATCAAAGTTATTGCCGAAGTGTTTACACCGGCAATAGAAACATGTTGATGTCAACAATTAGAGAAACATTTTAAAATTTAAACGTCAATTTTTTTAAATTCTTTATTTAAGCATTTATTATGCGAGAGCGAGGTAAGAGATAGTTATTTCCATTTGTAAATTAAATAGATTTAAACGTTTATTTTATTAAAAGGACATGGATCGTCCGAAATAAGCACCCAGTTGCAAATTTTATGCTCTCCGGATTGATCTTTTGAACATTCCTAAGCGAGGGGATATCATAGACTTTCCCATCACTTTTACACATCTACTTTGTTCGAGCATGCCCGCTTTGGGTAGGCCTTCCCAATGCCTTCCCTGCTCAATGACTACCACGAGAACTAATGCCTATTGACAGTGCTTGGGATACTTCAAGTGATGCGTCGCTTAGTAGAGGACTTCCCCTTATTTGCAACTGGGCATTGATGCTGAGCAAGCAGCTGCACTTTTGTTATTAAAAGTGATGCACCCAAGGGCGTACCCAGAATTTAATGAAGGGGGGGCCCCCTTTGGGTACGCTCATGGATGCACCTAACTTCACCGCGGATATTCGTATATGCAGCATGTTTTTTTTTTTTTTTGTATTGCGGTATTGAGCATTACTGAGCTCCCATAGCATTGGTTTCAACTCGAATAGGGATACTAGATTTAAATTTTTTTGTTTTGAGTTAATTTTGTTGCCGTCAACATCAAAATGTTTTTGAATGCTTTCATAAACAAATTTGTTGATCGGCAATATACAAAAATCATATTTGTTCAAATTTTACATGGTCAACAAAAATGTTGATCGGCAGCATTGGGTGTTGACGAGCAACGATGTTGCCGTCCTGTTGCTATCCAGTTTACATGAGCAACATACGGGCAACATCTGATATTTCCCTAATGTTGACGCAATTTGTTGAACGTGTACAAGCACCTTTTCTTCTGAAAACTTTCGAGAGGATCCTTGGCTACTTCATAAACGATACGATCAGTATCGATAGTCTATCTGGATCTCAACATGCCTATACCAAAGGCAAATCTGTAGAGACAGCAATGCATAAAATAACCCAACAAATTGAGAAATCACTTTCTCACAAAGAATACATGCTCAGCGCGTTTGTAGACATAGAGGAGGCGTTCAACAACGTCTGCCCACAAGCTGTGACGTCAACTTTATCCAACTTGGGAGTTGATGGCACGATAAAAAGCATGGTAGTGTACTTATTGATAGGACTATCACTGCGTCGGTGGGGAACACGCAGCACAGGAGAAAGGTAGAGAGAGGAACACCCCAAGGAGGTGTCCTCTCCCCCTTCTCTGAAATCTGGTTGTGAATTCTCTGCTAACTGTACTAGATGACATCGGATGCAATGTGGTAGCGTACGCGGATGACATTACAATATCCGTCACTGGGAAGCACCTCGACATCATCTCGGACATGATGTCTCAACATCTAAGAACACTCAGCCGCCGGAGCGGGGAGTGTGGACTAAAAATCAATCCTAATAAAACTCTTCTCTAAAAGATAAAAGATCCCATCCTTCATCCTACCAAAATTAAATGGGGTTGTCTTGAAACTAAGCAGCCAAGGCAAATACTGATACTCGACTCTAAGCTACTATGGAGGGAAACCACTATGTGCGTTATACTGCTGTCAAAGGGCAATAAGCACGAAATGGGGACTTTCCCGCAATTCTATACTGTGGCTCTACCAAGCTGTGTCAGAACCGATCCTTCTATAAGGCTCAAACTTTTTGTGGCCGATCCTCGTATATTCAAGCCTAAGACATGGTGAGAAGACAGTCCGCTTTACTGGTAACAAGAGCACTGAGGACTACCCCTTCAGAGGCACTTTTTACACTACTTTGTTGGCTACCAACATCACTCCTCATCAGACAAAAAGCAAAGATCCCGGCTGCGCGATTGAATACCGTCTGCCGATGGAGCAGAACAGACTCTGGTCACTCACAAATCTTAACAAAAGATTTCAGAATCCCGACTGATATTGACTATCGCACCCCCTCGCTCTGCTCCGAATGCGGATATATCCCCCGCGTACCGAGCAGGGAGAAGTGGTGCGATGGTCTACAAATCAGCCGGGACGTAATTGAAGTTTATACTGATGGCTCTAAACTCGACTCAAGGGTAGGGTGCGGTATTTAAACCTTAGTTTAGCTCTCCGCCTGCCTGACAACTGCAGTGTATTTCAAGCGTAGGTCATGGCCATAAACCACGCCGCCAGGTGGCTCATACGTAATGAGATATTTGGCAAGAATATATACTTTATCATCGACAACCAGGCGGCTATCAGATCCTTTGATAGCGGACTGGAGTCCACATCAAAACTTGTCCAAGAATGCCGGAAATCTCTTAACGAGAGCATTCAGCAGTATCCATTTGCTGGGTATCAGGGCACAGGGACATCGAAGGAAACTGCGAGGCTGATGAACTCGCTAAGAGGGGCACATCACTTCCGGAGATCTCCTTTTCCAACATAGGAATCCCACTGGCTACAGTAAAATTCCGCATAAAAGAAGAATATCTCGGCCTGGCAAACAAGCTTTGGGTCGAGGAAGACTTCTGCAGGATTACTAGACAAACTTGGCCATCTCTGACCAAGAGACGATCCAGGGACCTAGTGCAACACAGCAACATCTCTATCCATCAGACGGTATCAGTTCTCACTGGCCACTGCCTGTTTGGCAGGCATGCGGCAAGACTGGGAGCCCCATACAATCAATTTTGCCGGAGCTGTCGCTCGGAGGAGGAGGAGGAGGAGGAGGAGGAGGAATCATCTACTCTCCACCTTTTGTGTCAGTGCCCGGCCTTATCGTCAAAAAGGCTGTCTCTACTGGGACATACCTTACTGACCAGCCTCACCGAAATGTCCGAAATCAAAATGTCAGACATCGCGCGGTTCGTCAGGAAGTCAAATTGGCTTTCATAGGAAGTAGAAAGGGCCTAGTCGTGCCTCTCAATGGTATCACAAAGGGCCATTATATGAGTTTACGTGCTCTAACAGCTGCCGCACCTACCTACCTACCTACCTTATTATGTTGAAATCCTTAATTATTTTTCACAATGTATGACCTTAGTACATATAATTTCTAGCATAATTTCACAATCACTCCGGAACAGGTGTTTCACTTCTTGTTCGTGTTGTCTTTCCTTGCCTTTGTAAATTCGCTTACTAGGTGTTATTGTTTTGTCCAAACTGTTCACGGCGCGTGCGAGACGGACTCGGTTTTCATGTTCACTACGGTTGTTTTTGTTGTTACTGACCGTTGCTGATGTTGCTGATATTGTTGAGGTGACCAAATGATTGATCGTAACTGCTCATGAGTCGACTCTCGACTCCCAACATTCCTTCCCCTTTGAAAGGGGTCGCGAGCATTGCGACTGTAAGCGTGCTGAAGTGAGTTTTTTTCTTCGAAAAATGGTTCCCAACATCACTCCAGCTGGTCTTTTGATAACTTGTCTGGTTTTGTTTTCCTGCATGACGCTGCTGGTTTGTATTACGCTTCAGACTATTATATTATATTACTGAACAATAACGGCGGGAGATCCATGTTGCACAGACGATTGATGACTGCTTGTTTTGGTTGTTGGTGACTTCTTGTTTTCGATAATATTTAATTTAAACATTTGATCAATGAACATTTGATGTTAAGAGATATTTATGTTTTTGGAGTCTATTGTGTTCAAAAATTTTCTATCCTGTTCTACGACTACTTTTAATACTCCTAAGGTGGTGTTGAAATGATCGTTTACGGCTTTCTGTTTATTAAGGCCCTCTATTGCGTTGTAATCATTCTCCACTACTGTTTAAAGGTGGTTTTTTATTTACCGAATAACCATTTGGTTGGTGTGCCTATTGCGTTTATTTACCCTCTCCTTTGTCGTTTACACTCGTAAGGGGTTATGGACTGCAATTTTAGTCTAATTGTTTTGATTTCGTTTGATAACAATAATTTGTTGTAAAAGTTTAATTTATTTATGTAATCTTCCATCGAGTTGAGCATACTTGCAATTTCTTGCGGGTGGATTATGTGCAGAATGGTGAATGAATCCTTCAAGATTTCGGTGTTGAACATATGGACCTCAATAAAGCTTTTTTGTTCGTTAATTGGGGACACCATCAGACTCCCTACGCTGGCGGTTATGATTAACATAACTACCAGAAAAATCTGAAATGTGTAGCGAAATTGTTAACCCATAATGCTGACAATTGTTGCATTTCCGTATTTTTGACTATGCAATTCTACTTTAGTTATTGTGAGACTTACAGTATGACAATTATTGTATTTGTATATTGACTATGCAATCCTACACCTATATATTCACCTGCGATATTGCAATTACTTTTTTCGAGTTCTGTTTCAATTGTGTCAAAAATGTATACGCTCTTTGATTAATTAGCGATTTTGTCATCGGATTACCATTGCTATGGGCTCCAGAGTTGTTATTTGGAGTTGGCCGAGTATTTGCCGGCGTACTATATGTACCCGGAATTATTCCGAAAAGTGGGTGCTTTCATAGCCGCTGTTATTGAAAGTGGTCTAAGCAGGACTTTTCAATCTCTAAAGCGGTTCGCCTACATTGATCCAGGGCATCAACAAAGACTGGAGACCCTGCTGTGCTATGCCACGGATTAATATCGGGACTACAGCCTAATGCAAAATGTAAAACTTTTGGCCATCCAAGGTTGCGTTACCGAAGCGCGATGTCATCGACAGGCATTACCTTTTTGGAATCGGTTCACATGAACCATTACGAAAATGCCCTCTTCAAAGGAGGAAATCCTTCGGTGATTTCTTCTGGATGAACCGAGATATGAAAATCAACTTCAGTCCTTGACTTGGTGCCGATGGAAAATATCGGCTAGACCGAACGGTTATTTGGAAATAAGATTTTTTATTCGTGTGCTTAGTTTTTTTCCGAGAACTTTCTTCATTATAATGTCTTAAGAAAATTAATAAAAAAAATTTTTATAGGTTTAAATTACTTTTGATTTATTTATTAATTTTTTTTTTTAAACTTTGATTGTATTTTTCTGGATCTTCCTTTGAGTGGGAACTAACAGAAAGTATTCGAATCTTATTTCTAAAATTTTACGTAACTATTTATACATTTAGAGAAATATAAACAGTTTTTAGTTCCGATGAGCCTCAATATTAGAAACTGGGCCTTAGCGCTGTATAACGGACTGCGCTGATGAGTACTGATCCCGCACGAGCGAGGTGCGTCAAGGTTAGAGAATCCTTGATTGGAAAATACACTGGCGCGCACGAGCGAGGTGCGTCAGACTTAATGAGTCCTGGTTAGCTGGAACGGTTACTGTTGAAGTTCAGAATTGAGCAAACACGAGCGAGGTGCCTTAATCTGAACGAATCCTTGCTTAAACGAGTTTTAAGCATGCACGAGACGAGGTGCAGATAACAGATAATGGAGCATGTGTGTTATACGTCCAGACTCATAGATGCGGACGGAAGGTCCTTTCTTTTTAAGCGTGAACGACTCGTTGTGTTATTAAGACTTCTTGCTAGCTGGTTCGAGTGATGTCTTAATTTATGAATATACGACGCTTTTAAACGTATTATTTCGTCCTTAACGAGCGGAATTTGTAGATCACGGTGAATACTTTCATTTCGAATGTACCATGGAGCACCTATAATGATTCGGAGAATTTTCGATTGAGCTCTTTGAATTATTTCAATAGAGGAAGCACAGGCATTTCCCCACAGCTGAATGCCATATGTCCAAAGTGGCTTTAATAAACTATTATATAAAAGAACTTTATACTCCATATTTAGAGGGGATGGTTAGTTAACCAGTGAATTTTTGATGCTTTTAGCTTTAGGTTGGTTCTTTTTGCTTCGATGTGCTTTCGCCAAGTTAATCGTTTGTCTAGATGAACTCCTAAATATACGACATTATCTGCTTGAAGAATTGAGACTCCTTTAAGGAGTATAGTTGGACTTATTCCTTTTCTTAGTGTGAATGTAATGTGCTTACATTTTCGTTCGTTTACATTTATACGCCAGGTTGAAAGACAAGTTTCAATTAATTGCATATGCCCCTGTAGAGTTCTTGACGCTTCCATAGGATCACGGTGGCAGCTCAATATTGCTGTGTCATCAGCAAAAGTTGACATAACAATGTTGTCACTAGTAGGTATTATATGTCGGCTGTGTATAGAAGGTAAAGAGAGGGGCCCAGTACACTGCCTTGCGGGACTCCAGCTTTTATTTCAAATTTTTCCGTAATGGATTCATCAACTTTTACCCTAAAGAATCTTGTTTTGAAAGTATGATATGAGAATGCCATGTAAGTTTTGAGGAAGAAGAGATTTTATTTTAGCTATAAGTCCCTCATGCCACACTTTATCAAAGGCTTGAGCAATGTTAAAAAATATTTGCAGAACAGTATTCTTTTTTTTCAAAGGCATTCCGAATTTTTTGCGTGATCCGATTTACCTGTTCTATCGTTCCATGTTTTTTCCTAAAGCCAAATTGATGAGTCGGGATTAGGTTATGCTCGTGAACGTATGGCGTTATCTTTAAAAGAAGAGCTTTTTCGAAATTTAGATAAGCAGGGGAGAAGGCTTATTGGTCGATAAAAGCTGGTTGATGTCGGGTCTTTACCTGACTTCAATACCATCTTTATAAGCGATTCTTTATATACATCAGGGAAATGAGAAAATGTTATAATAGCATTAAAGAGTTTTGCTATATACGCGATAGCGATGATTGGTAACTCCTTGATCATTTTTTGGGTTATCAAGTCACAACCTGGAGCTTTTTTCTCGATAAAGTTTCCTTTTATAATACATTCTATTTCACTGACATGAAAGGTAATAGGGATAGATGCGTTGTTTTCCTCATGTAGAGGAAGTCTAAGGCCAGATAAGGAAGAGTTTGGAAGGAAAACTGAGCACAAGTGTTGGGCAAACGTTAATGCTTTTTCCTCATCACTTCTTGCCCATGTTCCTCTTAAATCTCTTAAGGGAGATTCGTGGTCTGTGGGGGCGTTTTTCACTTTTAAGGCTTTCCACAGTGACCCTTTCGATGAACTATTTGGCGAAAGGTTAGAGATGAAGTTAAAATTTCTCTTATCTCGATCGTTTTGAAGTGGGATTTTGAGTTGCTTTGTAGCTCTATTGATTCTGACTTTACTTTTAGGGGACCTATGTTGTTGCCATTCTCGCCTCAATCTACGCTTTTCTTGTAGAAGCCTTTCGATTACACTGTTTGTATGAATGCAATTTCTATGGACAGTGGGAAAACTCGTTGGGGTTGAATGCTCCGCCGCTGAAATCAGTATTGAATTTAAGGTTACAACCCCTTCATCGATTTGACATTCATTATTTATGGAATATTCAGAGTGTATGCGTGTTGTGACGTACTTTTTGTATTTTACCCAATTTGCTTTAGAGGTGGTCAGTCTAAGAGGGAGGCACGTTGTTTTTGTGTTTCCCGAAATTTTGTAAATTAGAGGACAATGATCTGAAGACATTTCATAACTTATCGACGTTAAAATACGAGAGTTATCGATACCTCGTATGATGGCAAAGTCTATAAGGTCTGGTATTTTGTTTTGATCTGTTGGCCAATACGTTGGATGTCCAGGTAAAAGGAAGCCTAGATTACTGGACGAATTCATCAGGGTGTTGTAAAGTTGTCTACCCCTAGGCGCGAACCCCAGTGGGTATGCTTTGCATTATAATCGCCTGCTGCTATGAATCTATTACCAAGGGTTTCAAAAAAATATTTAAATTGGCTTTCACTTACTGAAAGTCGGGGAGGACAGTAGATTGCAGACAAAACTAAATTTGCGCCAAGGCTTTCAATCGAGACTGAAGTCGCTTGGAGGTAATTTTTTTAAAATGGCTCTATAGAAAAATGCCTAATTCTATTACGAATCAATATACCCGTTCCTCCATGTGCTTTCCCATCAGGGTGGTTCGTTTTGTAGAATTTATAGCCTGGTACCGAAAATTTAGTTTTATCTGTAAGATGAGTCTCTGAAATAAGCATCACATCAATGGAATTGTTTGAAAGGAAGTGTGATAATTCTAGCTTACGCTGATTTATCCCATTTGCATTCCATGAGCATATAATTAGTAAGCTCATGTTTGTGCAGTAGAAGCTTGCTGAGGCTGCTGTTGCGATCTCATTATCATCTCAAACATATTTTCAACTTTTAACATGAATTGATTAAGAGTCTGAGTCAGAGTGGCTATCATGGCCTCCAAGTAACCATTTGACTTCTTGGGGGAAGAGTTTGAATTATAGCCACCTTTAGCAACATTTGCATAGGACATGGTGTTATTCACTGGAATATTGACATTATTTTGTTGTGGGACAAAAGGAACAATGGCATTATTTTGTTGTGGGACAACAGGATTATTGAATATGATATTATTCGGCTTAGAACGACCAGCTTGCCTTTTTTCTAACATAAGATTTTTTAATTCCTTGTATATTGGGCATCCCCTATAATTTGCGGTGTGATTTCCACCACAATTGTTGCATTTTTTCATAGCGGGTTGGTTTTTATTTTTATTGCAATTTTTAGAACTATGGAATTCTCCACAAACAACGCAGACGTAGGGTGCAGTATGATTTGGTATGCCCGTATTCTTGGCAATTAGCGCATTGGACAGGGCCAGTACGCTTATGAGGTTCTTCTATTACAACTCTACGATGAAGAAGATATTGAATTCCGTAGATTGGATGAGTCTCATTTTTTTTAAGTTTTAAATTATCAGGACAGAGTTCTACTTTAAACATTGGTTGTGGAGTTTTGGTCCTATTGAAGATGTTCATGACATTTCTTATTTTAAAACCTTTTTCCTCTAAGGCATGCTTAATTTCAAGGGGATCTACATCTGATTCAATGCCTTGAATTGTTACATTAAGGCCCTTGCTACTTTTAAGCTGGTACGTGTAGTAGTTTTTTTATTGTCATCAAAATATTTTGTGACAATTCTAAAACTGTTTTCCGTGTAGACCTGGATTTTGGTCTCGTAGAGATTACCTCTAGTAAGATGCACTATATGGAACGATTCCTTCCCAATGATCTGATTCAAGCTCATGACTAGATTAATTGAGCTACGCTCGTGGCGGCTTCGGAGACTTATTTCCAGAAGCGCTTGGAGAAACAGGAGCTTGAGCATCCTCAGTACTTAGTGCTGCGAATCTATTACCAGTTAGCACGTTCGATGGATTAGCATTTGGGTTTGTCTTATTTACTTTAGGCTTGCCCACATTTGATTTCTGCGGGCTAAGCTTCCTTTTAATTTTAATGTAGCGGTACATGCCTGTCTGCACTGCTGGATCGCTTATTTTATTAGCAGGAGCTTTTGTTCCGATGCTATCAAGAAGCGCCACATCTGTTGCTGAGCTGTCAATGCTGCTGGTTCTTGTATTATCTATTTCAGTTAGAACGGAGGAATTGGTTTGCGATTGCTGTAGCTCAGAAGCTTTCACTATTAAGTACGCATTTCTGGCGTTAGAGCCACTAAAAGAGTGCCTTCTTTCAGGCTGAAGTTTAAGGGTATCACGTTGCATATGTTGTGCCCTAGCGGAAAAGCTTGATAAATCCCTAAGCCTAGCTCTAAGTCTTGCCTAGGATAAGGCAGAGCTTAAAGCTTTGTGGTGGGTTTTTGTACAAGCTAACAGTTTATTCTAGACAACTTTGGCGAAAGAACAAAGATGCAATGAGAAAGAAGATAAATGATAATAGAAAAGAGAGGAGAAAGTCGAAGTTTGGAATATTGCAACTTTCGACGTGGAATGATAACGTCTCACCCGATGTAGCTTGAAATCCTCAGTTCCTCAGGACGATGAAGATGAGTAGAATCGCGCGAGTCGGAGAAACAACTATAAGTTGCTTTATACAATTTGAAAATTTGGATTTTAAAAATTTCGATTTGACGAGCGCATAAACTCAGCTGTTACCGAGCAGGGTTGCCAGCCAAATTTTTGATTTATGGCTTTTAGAATTTTTGGAGCATCTTGTGCTGGTCTTTACAGGTCATACTGCTTGCTCTCTGCGCTCGTTTATCTTCCACTGTATTATGTAAATTTATTTCTGGATTTTCCTGCATGGCTGAAAATGCTATATCTAGTGCTAAGGCAGTGCCGGTTCCATTAATGCCCGCCATACAGTGTATTAATATTTTTCGAAATCCGTTTTTTCTTCACCCTATTTTTGACATACTCCTACTTTATGCCAAAATTTTAATAAGGGTATGGGTTTCGGAGTTTTTGGCTCCAAGCTTTAAATTGCCAATGCAATTAAAGGACCCCATTTTTTGGTTTGGATTTCAATTTATTTGAATAAGCATTCTGAATAAACTGTTTGTTTTTGGTCCCTGCGAAAAATTCCCTCCTTTTTCCCAGTTTGAACCCTTTTGACTCTCTGGTAAAGATATAATGACCTTTGTTCCCCAACAGTTAAAATATTTTGTTTTACTATGGTTTTGCTTGCAAATTTTTTGGCTTGAACTCCATTTACGAATTGGGGGATGTAACGAGCTTTTTGGGCTTTGTTTTTAGTTTTGGGCATTTCAAAATGGACGGCGGGGAAAGTTTTTTCTAAATTTTCAGAATTTGTCACTTCAGAGATTTTTTGGCTTGGCCAGAAAAAAGGCAAAACTAAGACCTTTTTCTGGGAAAGCCATTGTCACGTTATTGGGTACAATAAATTCCTTGGGTGTTTTTCTGTTTTGAATCTGTTTGGGCTTTTTTTTGAGTTTCGATTTCATTTATCTTCCGATTTGATTTAATTCTTATTTCAATGGTTTGTTTTGAGTTTTTTTTTTAACTTTGGGGACTGGTGGGACCAACCCGTTCTTAAAAAATGATGTCTAAAACATGTGCTTAAAATACTGTGCAAAAAAAGGTAAAATAAAGAAACGTTTTTCCATTTTATCTTTATTTTACCAATTCCCAAGGCTGTTATAGTTCTGCAAAATAATTTGGTAATATTAATCAATTAAAAGTTGTTTTAAATGCCATTGTTTGTTGCAAGTTTTCATTTTCAAATTAATAAAAAATGTTGCTCAATTTCAATTTTTAAATTACAATTTTGAAAAGGCGGCATTCCATATTGCAGCAAATTACTCTATGAATTTTCAAAGCAATCGCTGCAAATTTGCAATTTAAAATCCGACTTTAAATTTTAGAGGTAAAGGCTAAATTGTATTTTTCAAATTTAGTTTGTTTTTTTGTTAAATTTAGAAAAGTTCCAGATGGATGACTTAGCTTTGGATAAAAACAGGAAAATGCCTTGGCGGAATTTCTGAAAAAATAAACTTAAAAAGGGGAAAAATTTTGATTAAATTTTTTTTACTTGCTTCGGGGAAAGTTTGATACAGAGTTAAGGAATGAATTTCGAAGTTAGGCCCAGAAGCATTTTTTTTAGGAAATTCCCCATTAGAAAAACGTTCGCTGGGCAAAGGGCAAAATGGGAAGGTATATATTGCTTTTTGCAGTTTCGGAAACAAAGATTTTATATCCTCCCAAATTTAATATGTTTTTTATTTTTACGGTGCGAATCATCGTATTTGAAAGTATTTTTTTATATTTGGAGACATTTTTTTTATTTCTTTTTCAACTTTTGGTATTTAGAAAAAATTAAATATTTGACGGACCATAAGATTTATTATTTTAGGTGAGTATTGTACCCGCAAAATTTAAGTAGGTAATAACTTTTCCTTTAGCCACATTTTTAAAATGCATGAACTTAAATCTGGGATCAAGAGTAGTTGAGATGGAAAGAATTGCGGATTGTTCAATATTATCAAACCTCGTTCCTAGTTGTTTTTTAATTTCTTCTTTAAATTTGATAATCATGTCGTTTTTTGGTTTGATATTTACAATGACCTCCCGGACGCAACTAACTAGCGGTATAACTTTGCTCACTGTGACAAAACTATCTTCAGAAATTTCCTTCGTTAATTTCTCAAAGGGGCAAAGTCATTCTACCATTTCTCGAATAACTTCAATTTCACTGCTCGATGTCATTGGGGGAGCTTCTGGTCGGCTCAAAAGTAAAGCTCCCACAGTGGCCATAGTTCTGTGAAACGCTGTAACATCTAAAAGCTTGAATTCCATCTAGTTGCAACATCAAGAATCAATTTTTTTATTTGGCTATCTTTTAATCCCAGGTCGCTAGAAACCTTAATAATAGAAATCGAGGCTGTGCTCAATTCAACGGCTATTTCCCCCTTTTCAACAACCCGAACGATGTAGCTGCACTTACCCCAGGACATTTCCTGATTGGGGAACCAATCATAGCACAAGTGGACGCTGTTGCCCAGACTCCAAGTCGAAGTCTTGCATCCAGATGGAAGCTGGTTACACAAATTAAAAGTGATTTCTGGAAAAGATAGTTTAGAGATTACCTCAGTGAGTTACAGGGTCGCAACAAGTGGAAAATACGATCACCTAACTTCGAAGTAGGATCCATTGTCATCATAAAAGAGGACGACACCGCAGTCATGGAGTGGCCACTTGGAAGAGTCGTCCGAACTTATAAGGGTCCTGCTGGAGCAGTTAGAGTTGCAGACATTAAAACATCAAGAGAAATAGTGAAGCAAACCATTGACCGACTGGCGCCGCTTCCGATAGACGACGTGCCCGAAGAACAGAGGCACTCAACACCGTTGGAAGAAGAGGATGAAAGGAGCCATAGCACGCAGTCAAAAAGGGGCAAGACTTCGTTTTTAAGGGGTTATATATCTTGCGGTTTAGGAAAACGGGGAAAAGTTTGATTTTTTAAAAAGGTATGTAGCCATATTTTTATTGAATTTTTGTGATTTGTTTATTATAGTACAGTGACTGATCTTCAAAATCAGCCTCGAATTATAAAAAAATATCAATAATTGACGATGCTATGCCAATTTGCAAAAAACTCGTTTTTTTTCGCAGAGGGTTGCGGTGACCGCGATGCCAGTCCAAGAGCTTAACTGAAAACAGAAAACCATACAAATTCAATTAGCATATCCACTTGTGGTGTCTTTGAACGATCGATAAAAATTTTAGAAATTTTTTTTTTCAACGGGGACGATTTTTCGAAAAAGTATGTTTTTTTATGTGTAAAAATTTTTTAAAAAATTCATAACATTGATATACGAGTTGATATAAAAAAATGGAATCGTTCAAAGACACGGCAATCAAATTACGAACAATTGAAAAAAAAAAAACATCAAAATCGGTTGAAAACTCTGCCCGCAATCGCGGTCACCGCAAAGACGTTTTCAGAAAAACATCATTCCGAGATAATCGCGTTTAAAGTTTCCAGTATACTTTTGTCTAGTGTAGCGAGGCAAGATGAAAAACGCTATAACTTTGCTTGTACTGCTTCGATCTTCATGAAAATTAATTACATTCTTTACATTTTCGATTTTTTGACCGACCGCAACATATATAACCCCTTAAGTGTTATGAATACCTTACTTGTGATTCCGCTTGCCCTTCCACTTATTATGGCAAACAAAGTACAAATCACAGAATTTGGTTCTAAAATTGGAATTCATTTAGAGGGTATCAGCAATCACTAAAATATCTAGATCAGACTTGAATCTTATAACATACTATGAGCTTGAACCATATTGAAAACAAATGACAGTACTTCGAAATGGTACATTAGCGCTATAACATATGTGCACTGCAATGAGCCAATAGAATGGATGTTCCAATGTTCTCCAAAATTTAAAATACGTAGCATCTGAACTCAGCATCGAAAACTAATTAGTCAAGAGCAAAAGAACTAAGCGTGGCGCCATAAATATAATTGGTAACATTGCAAACTCTCTTTTTGGAGTTCTTGATTCTTATTATGCAGAGCAAATGTCCACCACCATCAATTCTATTAAAGGATATGAAAGCCGCCTCTTACAACTTTTGAAAAATCAGACATCAATCATTGATTCAACGCTCAATGGATTCAAACATGATGAAATAGCAATTAAAAATAAATTCGACAACTTAGATACTCAAATAAATGAAATCGTAACGCTAATAAGAGGCAATGAAAACGAACGTCATCACGAAAAATTATTTCACATCTTCATCGCATTACGCTGCAATTACCTGTTGAACCCGAAAACCTTGTACAACTCTACAAATTGATGAAGGTGCAGGGAGGAATATCAACAGACCATGTCATCTTTCACATTACAATTCCATTATGTGAATCTGAATCATTTGAAATCTACAGGCCACATCCCGTTCCAGTCATAATAAACAAAACTGCAATAGCAATTAAACCATATGGGGAATTTATTGCCATCAGCGCCCACCAAGATCAATACTTCACAATGAATTCGCACCAGTTGCAGTCATGTACCAGCATTAAGCAAGATCAGCTGTTATGCCCTCATATTCAATAAATACTTTATATAGACTTTGATCAATGCTCTTGCGAATTAAGACTTTTGAACAACGATACACATGGAAATTGCAATATTCAGCGCACTCAAGATGATACCACATGGACTCAACTTGAGCATACTTGGGGATGTATATCATGAAGAGCCCCAAAAAAATGACAGCTGTTTGTGGCGTTTAACATCATCAATTCACATTGCAGGGATCAGGAACACTTAAAATTGATCCAGAATGCACAATCAAACACAAAACAATCATCATTCAAGGTCATCAGGTATACTCGTCCACCTTTCAAACATCATACACACTCACCACAAACATAAGCGACATCGCACAACCACACCAAATGATGTCACTGCTGCAGAATTTTAACATCAGCCACTATAAACCAGTCAACAATCTTCTATAATTCAGTAAATGCGAGCAGGAACAAATGGATTTCAAAACGAATACAAAGTATCACAACACATATCGTTTCATATCAGACTTTTTTGTTATTTCGCATCCTTTTCGTGTTTAAAATGCCGGAGCAGGAAACAATTAATTTTGCAAGCCAACCCAAGACAGCTAAACATCTACGGACAATTCCGAGTTTCTTTTCAGTCGATTACCAGCATTGAAAAATTTGGTTTGAAATTTTTTCAACAACGGCCTGTTTTTAATTCTTTTTTTTTTGTTTTGAAAAATGCATGAATCGCAAAGTGAAAATCTCAAATAGTTGTCAAGCTAACCGCGGGAGCATGTAAGTTTCTTCACTTCTACTTAATTCTCAACCTTTCATTTTTTGCATCAATGTGTTTTTTCAATCGGATATTCAACACATGAGCTTTTGAATTTTTCTAAGCAGATCTTTTGTTTTGTTTGTTGCGTGTTCAATTTTGTTTTGTTTATCAACAAGTATCAGGAATCGGGCACTTGTACCTTCTGCCTTTGGCAAATCTCGTTACAGTTCCTCTTGGTTTCAAAAGAAGGGTATCCAGTTTTAGGGAGCGGCTTGTTGAAGTTTATGCCACTTTTGTGATTAAATTCTCACGCTTTCAAATTTTTTGCCCAAAATTCCTTTTTGGATCAACTGATATATATTTTTCAAAACCAAATTGAATAATCAGATAAAATTTGAAATTTTTCAAGCAATCTTGACCCAGTTAAGTGCTGGTGGTTTCAATTCGTTTTCTAAAATTTAATAAAACCAAACGAGTGAATTTAAGGGAAATTTTAGTTTTGGGCTTGCAAAAAATTTAGGAATCAACCTTGAAAAAGGAAAAAAAACCCACTTTTTTTCCCGGAGAAAAAATCGGGAATAGGTAAAGAAACGCTGGGACGAAACAAAAAAATTTCCCAAAAGCCCCGGAACGGTGCTATTTTTTTCGGAGTAAAAATTTCATTTGAAAAATTTTGTTTTTCAAACCCCGGGCGGAAAAAGCTTTTTAAAATATTTTTTTAAAAAGGGATTCCCAGGATTAAAACGAAAAAAAGGGAATTTTATGGGTTTTGATTAATTTTGAATTTGGTTTTCAAAGAAAAATTCTTTGGGAATATTTTTCGGACCCAAAAAACAAAAAAGGAAGGGCCAAATGCGTCAAAAACCCGGGAGGTAAAAGAAACCGTGTTTTTGGGCGGAAAAAGAATTAAATTTTCTTTTTTAAAATTTTTTTTTCAACCCCATTTTCAAAAAGGGAACCCAAAATCAGGTTTTTTAAAAAAAATTCAAAAAAAATTTTAAATGGGAAAGCCCATGGCCGGAAAAATTTTTCCAAAGATAGAAAGGTTTTTGGAAAGGGTTAACCTTTCTTTTAAAATAAAAACCCAAAAATGGAATTAAACCTGGGTTTTTATTTTAAAATTTTGATTTTTAAAAACCCGCCGGGGCCGGAAAAAAGTTTAACATTTTGGCAAAAATTTAAATTTTTTTTATTTTCCCCCACGGATTTTAAAAGGGCGGCAAAACTTTTAAAAAAAAAAAAAAAAATTTTAAAAATGGAATTATTTGGGTTTTCCCTTTTAAAATTTTTTTTTTTTTTTCCAAAGAAAAATTGCTTTTTTAAAAAGGGTTTTTTTTTAAAACCCAAAATTTTATTTGGGACTAGGTTTTAAATTTAAAATTTTTTTTTTTTAAAAGAAATAACAACCTAAAAATTTTTTTCCCCCAAAAAAAAAAAATATTTTAAATGCATTTTAAAATTTTTTTTTTTTCAACCCTTTTGGGATCAAAACGAACCCCAAAATTCATTAAAAAAAAAATTCACAAAATAAAATAAAATTTAAAGAAAAAAGCCCAACCTGTTTTGGGTTTTTTTTTTTTTAAAGGAAATTTTTTTTTTTGGCCAAAAAAGGGCTTCCAAGGGAGTTTTTAAAAAAAAAATTTTGCAAAAATTTCCCAGGTTGGCCTTAAAAATTTTTTTGGTTTTATCTTAAAAAAGAAAAGGGTGAATCAACTCTAAAAAATTTTCAAAAAACCGTTTTTTCCCCGAATCCAAATTTTTGAAAAAAAAATTTTAATTTCCGGGAAAGCCAAAATTAAAAATTTTTTTCCTTTTAACAAAGCGAAAACCCCCGTTGGAAAAAAAAAAACCCAAAAAATTTAAAAGATTGGAATTTCCAAAAAGAAGAAACCTAGTAAACTGCTTTTTTTCCTTTTTTCCTTTTAAAGGTATTTTTTTTTTGGGTTTAAAAACGACAAATTTAGCCGTTTTGGGGTTTTTTTAAAAGAAAAAGGAAATTTTGGGTTTTTTTAAAATTTTTTTTAACCCCAAAAAATTTTGCTGTTTTTTTTTTTTTGGAATTTACGAAAAGGTTTTTTTTCCCAATTTTTTTTTTCAAATTCCCAAGAGAGATTCCAATAAGGATATTTTTTATAAAAACCAAAAAAAGTTTTTTCGGGAAATTCCCGCTAGGGTTTTAAAGGAAAGGAAATTTTTGGTCAATATTTTCTTAGTTTTTAAAAAGGAAATTTAAATTTTTTAAAGTCAAATTTTTTTCCCTTTTGAAAGAATTTTGCAGTTTTTATAACACAAGGTGTAAAAACAAGGAGGACATATTTTTACTTAAAAGAAGCCTAGTTAGGCATAAAAGATTGTGAATTCCATAAATCAAGATTATATATTTCAACTTCTTCTTATTGTTCATTTCATTTAGCGAGCTATTAAAGGTTATTCCTATTTTTTTCGGTTTCACAAATGAATCCATTTCCATGAGAAATTTGAGGAAAATTTTTAAAGAAAAAGAAATTTTCTCGTAAATAAGGTTTAGAGTTAATTCCCGGTAAGGGATCTTCGGTCGTTTAATTTTTTAAATTTTTGAATGTGGGTAGCTGGTCAAAGGCCCTTTAATTTTTTCATTATTTTGTTTTTTTGCAAATTCAAAATTGGTATTCATACTTTACAGATTTTCATTTAAATTTCTTCGTTTTATTCAAGCTTTTTCCTAATTCCCGTAGGAAGGATATTGGAATTGTTGCAAATTTTTTGTTTGCAAGCTATTTGAACTCTAATATTTTGGGTTTAAAATCTTAATTTTTAAATTAACTGAATATTTTTTAATTTTGGAAAGAATTGTTAAAACATTTTTCCGAAAACCGGTCTTAATTTTTTGGAGAAAATTTTCCCCCAAAAATCTTTTAATTTATAACCATAGGTTTTGGCATAAAATTGAAGTTTTTATGGTTATTATAATTATTAATTTTTTCAAAAATTGATATAATTGTTAGATGTTTGTCTTGGCCTTTGGTCATTTGCATAGTATTTTTATTTCCTAAGAGTTCTTTATTTCCCAAAATGAGGTGATAGACTCTGCACCACAATTTTTTTCCCTTTATTATTCATCAAAGTCGAACTTCCAAATCCAAAGTTTTGATATTTTTGGGGGTTTTGAGGGGAAATATTTGGGTTTATGGTTTTTAAAAAGAAATTTTCTTTCGTAAACATAAGGTTTAAAGAATTAAGGCCCGGGTACGGCTTGGCCTTGCGAGTTACAGATTTTTGCTTTACCTTTTGAAATTCATCAACGCAACAGCTGAATCTATTTGTTTGCTGAACGTCCGCATGAATTTTGCTTGATTTTTTGCGAACTGTTTGTAAAATCTGGGTATTCAGTTTAGGTTAACGGTTTTTGGAAATTAAAAGCTCCATCGATTCTTTTGTTCAAAAATTCAGATTTTTTTTTTCAATGCTTAAGTGTAAAGAATTTTGAAAAGTTTTCAAAAATCGTAAAATTTGCCATGCTTGAACGGCTGCTTCATACTTGGTTCTTAAAAAACTTTAAATTTAAAAATTTTTCTCGGGGATTCCCTTTTAAAGTCCAAAAAATAATTCTATTAAAAAAAAATTTTTGGAGTTTCTTCTAAATTTGTTTTGCGAAGATTTCAAAATTTTTTAAATTTTTCAATGCTTTAAGCAACCTATTAAATAGATCTCCATATAAATGAATGATTTGCGTGGACCTAAACCAGCGAAGGCTATAGACATCATACGTTGGCTATTTTAGACCAAAGGAAGTCTATTGAATCGAAAGGATCCTGATTGCTGGAAAATGAGTTAATATCTCTTGAGTTCTCATCAAGTTCTACTTGATCTACTAGGTCTATTCAGGAAAACTATTTTTCTCTACCGAGCTGGTCAATAATGTCATCGATTCTCGGTAGTGGATATCTGTCTGCCATCAGCCTTTTGTTTACCTGACGATAATCGATAACTAGTCTCCATTTTATTTCTTTACTGCCCGATACTGATTTTTTCGGGACCAACAGAGTAGGGCTGTTATATTCGGATGCAGATGGTTCTATTCTTTCATCGTCAATAAGATTTTGTATATGTTTATCTATTTCTAGTTTTTGAGACTGTGACAATCTATAATTTTTAATATAAACAGGGGTGTTATCGTTTAGTTTAATATTTTTTTTTATAAAAATTATTGCGAGTTTTTGCTTAATTATACATATTATACATATATCTGAACCAGTATCCAGCAAAAACATATGAGATGAATTATTTGAAGAAGAATTCACCGCTATATAATTACTTAATTTAAGATTGATATTAAGTATAGTTAATGTTGATTGAATTCCCCCAACGATTGCTGGGGTTTTCCGGCACCGATTCTACAACTCGTACGTTTTGTTCGTTTGATCTTGACTTGTCACCGCGTGTGTTGTCCTCGAGAAATATTTCTTCCTCGATTATAGTTATTATTTAGATTAGTATTATTATTGTATTGATTGTTGTTACGGCCACGGTAAGATCGATTGTAATTTCTTCGTCTTTTACCTCTAAAGTTTGGGGCGTTATGGCGCACATAATTTATGCTTTGTATTTCATTGCTATCAGTTGAGAGTTCCACAAATTTTGTGACTGCTTCCTCAATTGTCGTAATTACCTCCTTTCATGAGCAATATAGTTTCTGCTGATGTAGCGTAAGCAGACAAGGGTTTTACTGCCACATCTGTTGCATATTTAGATGCTTCTACAGGTGGTAGACCGTCAGCTTTATAAGCATTTTCTAGTTTTAAAGTTAAGTTTTCGATTTCTTTAAGAAACGTTGTATTTTTTTTATTTATTTTTTTTTATTATTTTTTTTTTATTATTTTGTTTAACTGCCAACATTTTTGATGCTAATGATTTTGCTGATTCTCTTTTTATGGACGATAGTGAGGCATTTTTGATGTCAGATATTGAATTTAAACTATTAATAATATTAACAGCTCTATTTGTCACTTTAGTTTATGTAACGGAGTGCTATTGCCTCATGGGTTTCTTTTAAAGAATCTACTAAATTGAGCAAATTTATAAAAGAACTCAGTTTATCAGCTGTGCTATCGATCTCAGGTATGATATTTAAGATCAAGTTTACAAATTCAAATGGAGTCATATGTGAATCCTGTGACTTTTAAGGATTTGTGGAATTGATTGCCTGTATTTCGGAAATAAATTCAATGTTAGTTTCTTGATCGTCTTCTTCCTCTATAAAAGAAAGATGTAAAAAAGTATTATAGTCATTTGGCACTTTGTCTCTGATTTCCAATTTATTTAGTAAAAAGTTTAATTTGTTTTTCACTTCCTGAAAGAGTTTCTCAGCTTGCTCTCAGTGTGTGTGCGAGAAAGTATAGGATGGAATGCATTAAAGGTCGCTGCTATTGTGTTGTGCTGCAGCACTACATTATTAAAATGTTATCCCTGAATTTGTTCAGAAGGCAAAGTTCTTCTATTTAAATATTTATAAGACCTGTTTAATTCAGTAATAATTGCTTGTAATTGAAGTAGTAAGTTTATTTGGGCTTTGCATAGGTATAATTTGTTATTAGACCCCAGTTGTAAAGTTCTTTTTAAGATTTTTAGAAAAAATTTTGTAGATTTTATAAAGAAACTGGACTGCAACCACAAATGTGCATATATAATATATACACATATTTGGATATCTTTATTAACAAATGTGGTTTAAGAAACCTTAATTTCAATTATAATATCTCCTATATTTAAGTTTTTTGATTTTAATCAAAAATTGTTAGGTTGTGAATGACAGTGTTCATTGAAGAAGTATAAGAAAAACCAACAAAGAGCAAAGAAAATGCATCCAAACGTCAATGTCAGCGTAATGTTTGTTCATGTGATCGTAAAGTTTTATAAAATTTTTATTATTTTTATTTATATATGTTAGTTTTAGTATAATTTATACTATGTTTTACTTGTTTTATTTTCAATTAAAACGTACCGATGCACTGTTATCAGAAACGCCAACTAAATAATTAACTTTCCTACATAATGCAAAAATATTACACCAATGCTTATTGAATTTACGCAAAAAAAAAAAAAAAACAAAAAAAAAAACATTCGAAACAGATAAGCAAAAATTCAAAAACTTCGATCTGTAACGTTTTTCTATCGCTTTGATTTTACTCTCCCTCGCCCAAAAAAGTCATAAAAGCGCAAGAGTATATCACAAAGAACAAATAACGAAAACAACAAAATCCACTCACACATATAGTGCAGTTCGACAGTCTTGCTATTTATAGAGCATGCAACAAGAACACTAGAGAGAACTTTATGCATGAATTGTAGCCTTAGTTTTCAACCGATTTGAAATCTGTAAAATGATAAATCATTTACACAAATATCTTTGCATTAGCGTATAAAAATCGGTTCAGACGAATGCTTAACGAAACTTTTTTGTTTTTTCTTTAAGCGACAAGATTCAATTTTTATTTTCATATCAAAATTCGAGCTTTTTGTCAAAAATTTTTAATTTTTAATTTTTATGATTACACATAGTAATTTTTAGGCAATCAGAAAAAAAAACATTTTTCTGATTGTCGAATGTGGAAAGCCGATGCGATCGATTTTGAACCCAGCTTACGGCTTACGTTCTGCGTCAGGCATCTTAACCACTGCGACCACGTCAGGTTTGTGACGCTGGTCGACTTGCTTCAGTTTTGTGAAGTCTATCAATTTTACGAATACGTATTCGTATTCGTTCGGTCAGGTCCTACCGCGTAAATTGTTGTTTTTTCTTTAAGCGCAACATTCAATTTTTATTTTCATATCAAAATTCGAGCTTTTTTTCAATAATTTTTAATTTTTAATTTTTATCATTACACATAGTAATTTTTAGGCAATCAGAAAAAAACATTTTTCTGATTGTCGAATGTGGAAAGCCGATGCGATCGATTTCGAACCCAGCTAACGGCGTTCTTCGTCAGGCATCTTAATCACTTCGACCACGTCAGGTTTGTGACGCTGGTCGACTTGCTTCAGTTCTGTGAAGTCTATAAATTTTACGAATACGTATTCGTATTCGTTCGGTCAGGCCCTACCGCGTAAATTGTAAATTGCTAGACTTCACAAAACTGAAGCACGTCGATACTTGAATGCTCACTTTTGTGTGCATAATGAGTGTTTTCTTATGACGTTATCACGTAAAACTATCGTCGGTAAATTGACTTTACAGACACAAATTTTTAACTTGTTGCATGGGCAATTCCTTTTCTTTGTTCATCGTATTTGTAGTTTTTTGAGCTTCTGCTTCTTTTTCTTAATTTCTTCACATTTTGAGGCATGTTTTTCAATTTTAGAATATTCCTTTTTATTTCAGACTTATTGGACATACAATAGTGATTTAACATCAAAAATGGCAGTATTGGTGCTTGACGACATCCAATAAATATTGACACATATTTTTTTATAGAAGAAAAAATACCTAAACATGTAATTTTCCCAATTTTCTACATGATCAGATGCGATTTATTTCTATACATATTAATATTTTAAGCAAATTTTAATCTACAACTTTTTATACGAATGTTCTTCTTCTTTAAAAATCTACCACCTTTAAATATTTTCAAATCCGATCACTGATCCCTGCCTTCGTTTTAAAAAATTTTTCAGGCCTTGTTCATACAAAATTGAATTCTTACTTGGCACATATATTTAACAAGCAGAGTATGATGATGTAGCAATTGTTCTTTTCAAAATTTAATCTGCACAATTTGTGTGAGTGCGTGAAAAAATTGAAAAAATTGTTCGGAAAATTTTGTTACGTCTTATATGTTCATCCGCATAATGCTTATGAGAATTGTTGGTTAAAGTAATGTAACCAAAGACTGTGTAACTACTAAGATGTCCAAGACTGCAATTATAATGAAGCTAAAGCTGAAGCGTAGGCTGTCATATGTTTGTTGTTGCGGAAATACAACAAACACATGACAGCTTTACACTAATTGCAGCCTAACGCTCATACAAACGAACAGCGACACGCAAATTTTAAAAATTTCGATAGAGTATGCAGGAGGAGTGAAAATATTTTGTTGCTCTGTTATTTTCTTTGAAATTTGTCTTTGTTTTTCAAATTAATTTTTTCAAAAGAAAGACAACGTTCCATATGAAAAGAACGCTAGGAATACGTAGAAGGTACCAAGGCAAGAACAAAACAGTCGGACTTCTCGCCTCAACACATCGAGAAGTGTTTTTCATTTTGATTGTTTTTCGGCAGTGCCCGCTTGTCTATATGCACTTGTCTGTCGATTGCGTGACATGTGTGAATTTGTGTGTGCGCCCATAGCCATAAGAAAATTTGTTTTTCGACGTTTGGATATTTTCTTGTCTTGCTTGTGAAGAGACGATTGAGACGATTTGCTTACTCATGAGAGCAAACTCTCTGCTCTAAACCGGTTTGAAGTTTTATGTATTTGAATGTGTTTGTGTTTCGCGTAAATTGAACGATGAACATGTTGAACGCACTTTGTGTTTTTCTCCGTGAGATGTTCGCAGATAGAATGTCCTATCACCGACTTAATAGACGTTATCACGTCAAAAAAAAAATACAAAGAAAAGAGCCAACTCGCTCGCGCTTGAATCAGAATTGCATTTACAAATGCAAGTTATTTAAAAAATAAATTATCTCTACAAAGCTGACTATAACAGTTTGGACTTACTTGGCTAACTTATCCTTAAAGTGCTGACAGCGGTTGGCTCCCCCGGTGCGAGATCGTTTCTACTTGCACATGTTCATGCAATCGGGCAAGATGACTGCCGGTAGGAATTTAGTAACTTGGCGGGTTGCTGCTGTCCGCAAGAGCTTGTGCGATCGGGCACGTTTCCTGCAGCTTGAGCGCCTATTTATGGCCGTGCCCCTATAGAAATGTGCTTACTCCTCCCCCTTCAAGTGCCTGCGTCCTCGCAGGCCGGTTGCATGTATTTTATGCCAAATGATGCATACAGCCGAAGCTACACAGGAAAAGATAAGTATCTCCATGTGTAGGGACACATCAGAGCTGTAAAAGAATGACTCATTTTTACTTTTAAATTCACAATGAGTTTAAAAAAACTGAATTCATTCCACTCACAAGAAATATAGCTGAATTAAAATTCGAATTTCCTTACGGTGAATGAAAACATTTTGAATTCATTCTGCTAAGAAAAATTTTTTGTGAATTGAAATTTGAATCGATGCGTACTGAATTAAAAAACGTGGAATTCATTCTGCTCAGGAAAGAAGTGAATTGAATTTTAATTTGAATTCATTCATTGTTATTTACAAATTTTGAATTTATTCACCTCAAAAAAAAAACTCTAGATTTCAATTTGGAATTCATTCACAGTGAATTAAAAAGTTTTGAATTCAATTCAGAAAATGAAATTAAATATACATTGAATGCGTTTGTTTTTAAATTTTAAATAAATCTTAGTGATCTTCGAATTCAATTCAGTAAAATAAATAAATTATTCATTTTAAACAGATATTGGTCTTATCCTTAACCAAGGAAATTTTATCATTAATAATGGCGTTTAACATTGTTGCAAAGGAGAACAATCTTTCAACGGCAGCTGACGACGGCAATGGGGCATTGTTCTTTAAAAAAGCTTGTTTAATTAGCGGATATTTGTTGAGCACAACTAATGATTTTGACTTATCCGCCAAATAGGCTAGGAATTGAGATTCTGAGGGCAAATCAGTGGCCGATGATTGTTATTTTTTTATTAGACTTCTAAATGATTCGGATTCCACTATAGACACCGGCAGCATATTTGTCGCGATAAAGGTCAACACAAGTTTGTTAAAGTGGTCTTGTTTCCTTGGAGTTAGTTTGGCTTCCAGTTTTAGCGCTTCGTACTCTTCGTACTTTTCTATATGACAATTTCTCAAATGTCGAAGAAAATTTGACGATACATTAACAGTTGCTGTCACCACCTTGTCACAAATAAGGCATTTCGCGGATATCGTATTTTCTTCTGGAGCTCTTCTTTTCGATGCGCTTGGCTGTAAAAATGACGGACGGACCATATATTATTTAAATATATGCAGGTTGTCCAAAACTCAAATGCAAGTATGGTTTTGGATTTGGTTTCTTTTATATATTTTTTTTAAATCAATAGTTAATTTATAAAGCAAAAGTGAAATTTTAAAATAATTTGTTAATAAAAATAGGTTTTGTTTTCTTTTTAATCCTGGCCAATTTGGCCTTTTCGGAGCCAGAAACGGGCAAAAAGGAAAATGTTTCGAATCGAAGAGATTTCCTCCGATCCAAGGACTTTTTAACTTGAAAAATATCCAATTAAAAAAATTTCCTTGGAAGGAAAAACCAATATTGTTTAAAATAATATTTTATTTATTTTATGTTAAATTCGAAGTCCTAAAAAATTTATTTAAAATTTAAAAAAAAACCTTCAATTAATTTGATTTCTTTTTAATTGTTCAAAACTTTTTACACGGTTTAAATTGAAATTAATTTTTTTTTTTTAGGTAAAAATTCAAAAGTAAATACAATGAATGAATTCAAATTAAAATTCAATTCATTCCCGACAAATGTTCCAGTTTTTTTTCGTACGATGATTAAAAATTAAAAAATTTTTCACAGAAAATTCAAAATGTTTTCGTTCCCGAAGGAAATTAAATTTTAATTAGTATAGTTTTTGGAGCAGAAGAATTCAAAATTGACAAAATTTGCCTGAAGATTTTGAATTCACAAAAATGAATCTTTTTTAATTGGGAACGTTTAGTTTCTTTTATTTTAGGCTGTGAGGTTTTAGAGCCACATCATCAATATTCCAATCAATTCCCAGCTTGGCTTCCTGAGCTCCAACGGGAAGGAAGGGTTGACTTTGTATTTTCCTAGTATATGTGAGTTCTTGGGCAATTTTTTTTTCAGTTATAAGGTCAATTAAAGCTGAACTGTTTCCGGAGATTTCTATTGAAATTCTGTCTTGGTGAGAAGTTATTAGGCTGGGGGTTGTTGGCCCCCAAAATAGATTTTGGTTCATTTTACCATTTCAGAAATTGATGCATTGGCCTCCTCCTTTTACAAGAGTGACACAGGCGGTCTGAGATTTCCAGTTTTCTTCGCATACGTAATTTTTGATCTTTTCGTTTCCCCCTTTTTAAGGTTAAGTTTTAATACAAAATTCTGCATTTTAAAAATAGAAAAAAGCGAGAACTAAATATAATTAGGGTCTTAATATTTTTCACTTTTTCGTGGGGGAGAGAGGCATTTGGAATTTTACCAATTTTTTTAATTAGATTATTTACATCCACCTTTCCATACATTTCGGGTAACGCCACTTAATTTCATTGCCAACCCCTTCATCAATTTGTTTTGATCGGGCCCAATATTTCTCGACACCTAATTTATTATGCACCTGTTTAAATATTTGTAATAAAAATTCGTTTTTGTTTTCTGGTTATTGCTAATAACCGTTTGACAGAGGAGCTCCTTCCAATCTTCCTCATCTTGGGCTGCCGTTTTCCAATGAATCCTTGGTTAGGGAACCATTCTTGTTTAAGTTATTATTTTTTACTGGGATATGGGAAGCAAAGGTTTTTAATTAAAAACGCCTCCATGATATAATTCTTCGGATGGGGTTAAATTTTTATTAAGGGGTCAGAAACAGAATTTTTTGTAAAATTTAATGTAAACATGAATATTTTTTAAAATTTTTTCTTTTAGGCAAATGGATTGGTTTTTAATGTGAAAAATTTAAAATTTCGAAAATAAATGTTTTTTCCCCTGAATTTCGAAATTCCAGTAAGTTTTGCAAGAATAAAAAATATGAAACATTGGCTGAATCTGGGGTATTCATATCTTTTTTAAATTGGAACGTAGTTCTGTTATTCTTTGAAGCCTGTATTTCCGAGAAATGAAATTTTTCAGCAATTGCTTTTTGTTTTCGCGGGGGGGGTGGTCTTTTGCCTTTCCATTATGACTTTAAAACGGTTTTGTTTTTAAGGTCCTCAACTTTACTCTTTTTTTGGGGGTTCAGGAAATTTTTTGTGAGAATTGGTTGACCTTTTTTCCCGGACAACAAATTTTTGGTTTTTTACCAATGTCATGTTGGGTGCAGTTGCTTTTGAAAGACTTCAGGTAGTCTTCCATTCTGCTGTCAGGCCTATGCAGTTTAACCTTTTTTAGGTAAGGTTCTTAAAAACTTTTTCAACCCCGTAAAAAAGGGCTATAAGAGTTTGGAAACCTCAAATTTTAGTTTCGTAAGGAGGTGGTTTTTTTTTTTTTTTTTTTAGATAAATTTGGAAATCCTTTCTTTTGGTGGATTTATTTGCCATTAACTTTTGCGGGGTTTATTTTTTTCCGGAGGGTTTCTCACCAAATTTTTTGGGGCCCAATATATTTTTTCTTTTTTTGAGGGAAGCTTTAAAAACCTTTTTTTAATTTAATTTTACTTTTTTTCTTTTCCCATTTAATTTTGGGAAACTGCTTTTCCTTTTTTCCCTTTTTTTTAAAAATTTTTATTTTGAAAACTTGCATTAAATATTTGGGGAAACCTTAAATTTTGATTAAAAAAAGAAATTTTTAAAGAAATTAAACTTTTTTTTTTTTTTTTTTTTTTTTTTTTTTTTAAAAATTTTAAAATTAAAAGAAATTATTTTAAAAATTTAAATTTTGAAAATTTGAAATTAAAGGGAATCAAACTTTGGGAAAAAGGGGAAGTTTTTTTTGAAAAATTTGTTTATTTTTCCAATTTCGAAAAATTTTCCTTTTTTTTTTTTTTGTTTTTTTTCCCAAAAAAAAATTTTTTTTAACTCAAACCGGGGGAGGTTTTTTTTAAATTTGATCCTTTTGGAAAATGGTTTTAAAAGCGGTAACTTTTATTATTTTCCCCAAGGGTCGCCATCAAACTGAGTTTTCTTCAAATTTTTGGGGTTTTTGATGGACGTTAAGGAAACCCCTAAAAACCTAACTTTTTTATTTTTTTTTAAAATTTTTTCTTTTTTTCATTTTCTTTTTCCCTTTTTTAATTTTACTTAACTTGAAATTAAAATTTGTTTGGCTTGAAGTATTTAAAAAAGGGGTTTATTAATTTTTTCTTTTTAAAATTTTAACCTCTAAAAACCAAAAGCTTTTCTTAAAAATTTTAAATTTTGAAACAATTGATATTTTCTTTAAAATTTAGATTAAAATTCCCTTCCTTTTCTTTTGAAATTGTTTTTTCCATTTTTCTGTATTTCTTTTTTTTGTTCTTTTATGGGGAAAAATTTTGCATAGGCCCCCGGTTTTGTTTTTGGGATTTTCCCGAGTCCTTTTTTGGGTAATGTAAAAAGCGGGTTGTTTTTTTCCCATGGGGAATTGGGTATACTGGTTTTGGGAAAAAATTTTATTTGGGTTGTGTTGCGAAAACCCCGCTCCTTTTTTAATTGTTTTTATTTATTTTTCCCTTTTTCCCTTTAATTCTTTAATTTTTAATGAATTTAGTTTTTTTGATCAAACCTTTGTGGTTAAATTCAAAAGGTAAATTAAATTTTTTGACCCTTTTTCTTTTAAATGCTTTCTGCCGGGGTTTGTTCCCGATGGGAACCCCTTTATTGAAACTTTTTTTAAATTTCTTGCATTTTTTCCCTTTTATTTTTTCTATTTTATTCTGGAAATTGCTTTTTTTTTTCCCCTTTTTTTTTAAAAATTTTTTTTGCTTGCCCGTTTAGGGAATTGAAATTTGTTTTTAAAAAAATTATTTTTTGGGTTTTTAACCCTTTTCAAAAATTTTTTTCCCCCAAAAATTTGAACAAAAAATACTTTTTGAACCCTTATTAATGAATTAACAAAAAGTGAAAAAAATTTTGCTTTTTGAAATTTCCAATTTTTGCACAAAAAAGGGAAATTTCCCACTGCGAGGCACGTTGCTTGGGAATACCATTTTTTAAAATTTTGGGCCATTTCTTTAATCCTCTAATGTCACGAAACCAAAAAATTACTTTTTTTTGGGATTTGCGGGGCCAAAAAAAAACAATACTTTTAATTTCAAGTTCTTTATTTCCTTTCTTTTAAAAAAATTATTTTTACTTCTTAATCCCACTTTGGGAAAATTTGTGTTTTTTAATAAATGTAAATAATTTTTTAAATTTCCAAAAATTTGGCCCTTTTTTTAGTTCTTTATGAAACAAAAATTCCTTTTATACAAAATAATTCCCGTTGGATTTGGTTTGATTTGGCTTCCACTTAGGGTTAATTTGGAATTGTGATAAAGGAATTTTTTTTTTTGTTTTCCCTTTGGAGTTTTTCCCAAACTTTAAAAAAACGGTGGTTGGCTTTCCGTTTCCCTTTGGCCTCAAATGGGGAAAAACCCGGGTTTCAGGTGCCCGAATCCCTCGCTAAATTGAAAGGGCCACTCGTTAAGATCTGGTAAATTAACTAAGAAATTTTTACTTCATTTTTCACTTAAAACTAAAGAAAATTAATTTAATTTAAATAACTTTTTTCCCTTATTTCTTTAGGTAATGCGGACAGCGGTTGTTCATGCGAAATTCGGGCACCATGTTATCATACGCAACCCTTCTGAGGACAACATTCCACCAAAAACCTTGTTAGAAGCTGGTACAATGGCATTGTCATACAGTGTTGCCTGGGATGCAAAGGTTGTTTCGAATGTTTACTGGGTTAAAAGCGATCAAGTTAGTAAGAAAGCCCCTACTGGAGAGTATTTGGGCACTGGGAGCTTTATGATTCGCGGAAAAAAAAACTTTCTTCCGCCGTGTAACCTCGTTATGGGATAATTTGTTTTAAAGTGGAAGTACTTAGAAAGGCACATGGCGAACAAAAGACAGCGGCTGCGAAAACAACATCATAATGTTCAACAAATGCGACTCTGTGTCGAAAGTAAAGAAGACTCTAAACGGAATATGGAAAGTTTAAATTGATTAAACGAATTGGTCACGTTGCATTGACAAATTAACTAAGTTTCCAGATAATAGTGTGAAAGTGGAACACAACCAGGTCAAGATTTTGGTTGATAAATTGAAAAGTTCCAAACCGGGCGATTTTTTACCTTGCTCTTGAAAATCAACGTTGTGATCAAACCGACGATAGATTTGCGGCCCTACGTCAGAAGCAACAAAAGAAGTCAAGAAAAAAAAGAGGAAAATTAAAATTGCTAAAAATTAAACAAAGGAAAAAAATAAATAATAACCAAAACAGGGAACGGCTAAAATGAAAAACTTAAGTCTAAATTAAGGACCAGGATATAAGAACTCAGCTCAAAAAATTTTGAAACCTTGGAAAAATGAGTCTCCCATGTTCCGAAAATTGCAAGTGAAAAGCCTTTAGAGCATGAGAATTTGCAAAAGAATATGAAAAAAAATCGCCGTTGATTTTAAGGAAAGGGAAAGATGAGGAAAGGAATGCGACAAATGATGCGAGTGGAAATTCTTAGTTACTGGACCCTTGTTTTGATGAGATTACATTTCCAAAATTTGGATTACCAAGCCCAAGTCCTACAAAAGTTGAACATGACAAATTTAATAATTTGGGGATTTAGTGAAGGGGGCCCCAAAACAGTTAATGTTTTGAAATTATTCCTCTCCGGCCAATTTCCTCTAATGGGGGTGGGGCCTAAACAGTTTGTTGATCACCATTAGTTTTGGATATAGGCAAAAGTTGAGGAAAAAAAAACTTTTTTTCACAGGAATAAGAAAAATTTTTTCCAAAAGAAAACGGAGGGACCTATTGAAAAAATTGTAAAAAAAAAAAAAAAATCAAAAACAAAAACTTGTTTTCAGTGTAAAACTGGTGGTAAGGAATTTAAACCTCAATTTGAACAACTTTGTCACCTTTGATTTTTACAAAAAATTTTGGCCCCTACTTCATACCATCAAGAGGTATAATTGAGCCGAGTATGAACAATTTTTAGAACATCAACATTTATGCGTGGCCCGCTTCTCGTGAAATGCCCCATATTATTTCATCTGATAGCTATTACAAATAGAGATAACTGGCCAATTTTCGACGCAAGTGAAAATAAACATGTAAGAACCGTCTTACATGGTGGATTACATTGTTGGTAAAAACACAAGTCAAAGTTTAAACAACACGCTCAAATTAGATATGTGACCGACGACGAATGTATTTAAAATCGCAGTTTAAGTAGGTTCAATGGCAGACACAGAAACGCAGAGCTAGTAGCAAAGAACATGTAACTTTTTCGATTTTGTCACTCCACTTCGCTATGTCCTGTTCCATACTAGGCGACAGTCGCCGGAGACAAATTTTTTTTATGAGTTGGAGTGAGTTTTTATTTTAAATTCAAAGAATTCATTCAAATTCTTTAATTCAAAATGCATTTACATTGAAATGTATAATAAATCTTAAAAAAATTATGAAAAAACTTTTTTAAATAGCAAGGTTTTTTTTATTGATTTTGAAACACGGTGTCTTATCGGAAAGCATAAGTTGAATTTCTTGGACATTCGGGTATGTGCTAGATTTCAATTCGAATCCGATTCGATTCGAATGCGAGAAAGAGGTGTACTTTCACTCAGAAAAATGTATTAAATTTTAAAAAAATATATGATTAAAGAGAAAACATTGAGATTGAGCGATTTTATTCATTTTTTTCCAAAAACTTAATCAATTTCGCTGAGTGAAAGCACACCTCTTTCTCAAATTCGAATTGAATTGGATTCAAATCGAAATCTAGCACATACCCGATAAAAAAATTTTTACAAACTGATAATACTATTTTTAAATTTGTGCGTCATTTAACTTAGTTCCTGTATAAATAAATAATAAAATCTACACTGATCTAAAAATTGTAGTAAAAATAACAAAATGGTTCTTAATGTCAAGGACAATAAGAGGCAAGCGTACCTTGTTATGCTGCAGATGGAGTGGGGAAGCCGTATTTGGCTTTTGTTTTTGGTTTGCCGGCAGTTGCGCGACGCGATTAAAAATTTTATTCCTAATTTTTTCTTTGATTTTCACTTATGATATTTTTTTTATGCCTTTCTGGCGCTTTAATTAGAACTTAGTGCTGTTTTTGTTTGTTTTTGATTTATGATTTTATTTATCAGGAGCGAGCGCGCGCGGTTTTTACCAATCCATCGAACTCACAAGCTTATGATTTTATGCATTTGCGGAACGGCGAGGCACGTCCTAGCGGAAGCGATCAAAGACTCCGCCGTCTTCGTTCGAGATCGAGTTGTTGAACCAGAGAGAAAATGTTTCGTTCAATCGGTTCGATTAAGGGTTCGCCCCAAAGCGGCTGCGGCGAAAAACGGACAATGGTAGTTAATTTAACTACGAATAGCAATGGTGTGGCTCTATTAACTTACGTAGTTAAAATAACCACAGGCGTAGTAAAAACGTCGGCGGGTTCGATCCCCGGGTAGGCAGGCGTAATTTTTTAAATTTGTTTTTTTTTAATAACATATTATTTAGGTATGCGACAAAAAGCTAAGGTCAGTCTGTTTTTCTTTGTGGAACTCAAATTGAGTGATTACTCTTTGGATATTGTGGATTTTATTGTTTGATAGAGAGAAAGCAAACAAATAGATTCTAATATAATAAGTAAACAAACTCCCGTTAGTTTTAAAAACATCAAAAATGAAAAAAAGCTAAATATGGCTGCGACAAAATGATAAGGTCAGTTGCAATTTTTTACGAAAATATGTTTATTAATGAACAGAAAAAAATTTTTTTTAATTAATTTGGCTTGCATTTTTTTGGATTGTCTTAAAAATACGCCCCGGCATCGATCCAGGCTCGGGAGCGTTGTTTGCCAAATTTTTCTCCAGGCTTTCATTATGGCCACTTTCAGCTCAGCAACAGTGCTGAATTGCCTGTTATCGGCATAAACTTAACATCTAAGAATTGCCAACATGTTTTCCATGGGATTTAGGTCAGATGAGCGCGCGAGCCAGTCCATTTTTGATGTATTTAAACCTAACGGGACTTTGTTTACTTATTATATTAGAATTTGTTTGTTGCATTCTCACTATCGAACAATAAAATCTACAAGATCCAAAGAGTAATCACTCAAATTGAGTTCCACAAAGAAAAAACAGACTGACCTTATCTTTTTGCCGCTAACATTTAAGACCCTTACAGGAATAAAAAGCTTTAAAACAAACATTAAATACAAAAAAAAAATTGTTTTTTTAAAGCCGAGATGGGGGATGGGACCTCTTTATTTATGGCTAGGAATCTAGCTTTTTTATTTTAACTGTCCTTTTTTGCCTTAAATATTTTTCCATTTACTTCAAAAATTCCAATTTTTAACATATTTCATTCGCCCGCTGTAGAATTTGAACTCAAGTCCTTCGGATTGCCATGCGAATACGCTACCCGTACGCCACGGAGAAATCTAATTCGCGCGGACTAAATATTTTATTTAAAATCAAAGAAAAACTATTTTCGTGTGTTTTGATCAAAGTTTTTTAAATAAATGCGTAGTGAAATGATCCTTAAGAATATGCATGGCTGTTAAAGTCATGTTTGAATACGTCCGTACAAATGATTTGGTGTAATATAAATACGGTCGTAGCATACTAAGAATTGTTGTAAATTACACAATCTTGGTTTTTGCTAAGTGTTCATATAAGTATCTCATCGAGGAATCTGCTTCGAGCGTGGGCCGGTCCTCGAAATTGAGGCGCGTGCACATCTCTATTCACGAGAACTCGTCCGCTTAGCTCGACGCAAACTAAAGTTATTGCAATTAAACCTATTCTGATAAGCGCAAAACTGACTACGTACAAGCGAGTAAATCAAAACAACACAAAAATACTAAGAAACTGTAAGTTTCTTTGTTACATTGTTTTACCCAAATTGATCGCAGCGTCTCAAATCATATAATTTTAAAAGAATCTACTGTATACTTAGATAAAGAGAGAGGAATGTATAAAAACTGCAAACCTAATCAGATGAGTGGCAGTGTATTTTTCATTGTTTATGTCAGGGACAAAACGGTAGACGTACCTGGTCGTGTGATGAAGACGTAGGATAGATGAAAGGTTTTTAATTTGTCGGCGGTTGCGCGACGCAATCTATGTTTTAAAAATAGGGTTTCCTCCTTTTCAATTTCACTTATAAATTACTAAATTTCTGCCTTCTTGGCGCCTTAATAAAAATTTAAAGCTTTTTTATATATGATTTTTCGTTTATTACGGAGCGAGCGCGCGTGGTTTGCCCAAATCGATGGAACACACTGACTTATAACTTTTTTGAGTAAGCGGAACGGCGAGTCGCGTCTTAGTGGTATCGATCCGAGACTCCGCCTTCTTCGCTGGAGATCGAGCTGTTGAACAAGAGAAAAAACATTTCGTTGAATTGGTTCCATTAAGGGTTCGCCCCATAGCGGCTACGGCTACGGCGAAAAATAGACATTCATTTTGTGCAATTCTAAAAGCCTGTATCTCGACTAAGTGTACTACAACAATTATTTTAAGTTTTACTCATATTCTCTTAAGGTACAATTGATCCAAATATGAAGAGTTTTCGGCACATGATCCTTTTTCGTTGTCCGCCTCACGTGAAATGCTCCATATATAAGACAGCACTGTGCCCGTCTTTGCTTCTGATACATACTTTTATGGTACTGATTTCATCTTTTTTATACTAATGTGTAATTTTGATTATATTTCAGTTTTCTAATACTTATTTCAAATTTAAATTAAAATTTCCTACCTTTTGCTTTTTCAGATACAAAATTAAACTTCTGCCTGGCACAGGAAAACGTGGAAAAGCAGCAAGAACTGCACTTGAAGTGTTTTCTAAGGATAAGCAATGCACTTCAAGGGAAAAAGATTTGATAAGGAGCACAAAAGAAGACATGCTAGCCAGAAATATTCCA
>CM035807.1:44726332-44769745 GCA_020466095.1 Chlorops oryzae | reverse complement strand
AAATCGTCTCAATCGTCTCTTCACAAGCAAGACAAGAAAATATCCAAACGTCGAAAAACAAATTTTCTTATGGCTATGGGCACACACACAAATTCACACATGTCACGCAATCGACAGACAAGTGCATATAGACAAGCGGGCACTGCCGAAAAACAATCAAAATGAAAAACACTTCTCGATGTGTTGAGGCGAGAAGTCCGACTGTTTTGTTCTTGCCTTGGTACCTTCTACGCATTCCTAGCGTTCTTTTCATATGGAACGTTGTCTTTTGAAAAAATTAATTTGAAAAACAAAGACAAATTTCAAAGAAAATAACAGAGCAACAAAATATTTTCACTCCTCCTGCATACTCTATCGAAATTTTTAAAATTTGCGTGTCGCTGTTCGTTTGTATGAGCGTTAGGCTGCAATTAGTGTAAAGCTGTCATGTGTTTGTTGTATTTCCGCAACAACAAACATATGACAGCCTACGCTTCAGCTTTAGCTTCATTATAATTGCAGTCTTGGACATCTTAGTAGTTACACAGTCTTTGGTTACATTACTTTAACCAACAATTCTCATAAGCATTATGCGGATGAACATATTAGGTGTAGTAAAAAGAAATCCATTATTTTTCCAATAGATGGCGTTATTTATCTGCATCTCGCGTTGTATAAGTCCGATCGTGTTCCGCTAGGGGGCATTAGAAAGATGACAGTTTCTGCTAAAAAAGCTTTTTTGACACTTTTTTGATTGATTGATTCAGTTTTGTTTGAGAGCTTGTCAAAGATGGACATCAGCAAAGAGAAAATTCGCTACATTTTACAGTTTTTCTTCGATAAGGGAGAAAACGCAAGCCAGGCGGCTGAAAATGTGAATAGCGTTTATGGACCTGATACTGTAACAGCCAATCATGCGCAATTTTGGTTTCGTCGATTCCGTTCCGGTAACTTCGATGTCAAGGATGCACCACGCACTGGAAGGCCAATTGTCGAAAATGTCGATAAAATCATGGAATTTATCGAGTCCGACCGTCATGTTAGCACTGTTTCGATTGCAAAAGAGCTAAAGATTGCAAAAAAACCGTTTGGAACCATTTGAATAAGGCTGGATACACAAAGAAGCTCGATGTATGGGTGCCACACGAGTTAACGCAAAAAAACCTCATAGACCGAATTTCCATCTGCGAATCGCTGCTGAACCGCAACAAAATCGACCCATTTCTGAAGCGGTTGGTGACTGGTGATGAAAAGTGGGTCACTTACGACAACGTCAAGCGAAAACGGTCGTGGTCGAAACACGGTGAACCGGCGGAAACGGTGGCCAAGCCAGGATTGACGGCCAGGAAGGTTTTGCTGTGTGTTTGGTGGGATTGGCAGGGAATTATCTACTATGAGCTGCTCCCATACGGCAAAACTCTTAACTCGGAACTCTACTGTCAACAATTGGACCGTCTGAAGGAAGCAATCGCCCATAAGCGGCCAGCTTTGGCCAATAGGAGAGGAATTGTGTTCCATCAGGACAACGCCAGGCCACACACATCGATAGTGACTCGCCAGAAGCTCCGGGAGTTTGGTTGGGAGGTTCTTCTGCACCCACCTTATAGTCCGGACCTGGCACCAAGTGATAACCATCTGTTCCTGTCCATGGCGAACAATTTTGCTGGTGAAACATTCGCTTCAAGAGAGGCTTCTGAAATTCGACTGTCTCAATTTTTTGCTAATAGGAACGAGGGCTTCTATGAGAGAGGCATAATGAAATAACCTTTAAAATGGCAACAAGTTATCGAACAAAACGGCGCATATTTGACCTAAATCGGGTCATTCTAACTATCTTAAATAAAGCCCTCAATTTAATGCAAAAATAATGGATTTCTTTTTAATACACCTAATATAAGACGTAACAAAATTTTCCGAACAATTTTTTCACGCACTCACACAAATTGTGCAGATTAAATTTTGAAAATAACAATTGCTACATCATCATACTCTGCTTGTTAAATATATGTACAGTGTACATTGTACACTGTGCCAAGTAAGAATTCAATTTTGTATGAACAGGGCCTGAAAAATTTTTTAAAACGAAGGCAGGGATCAGTGATCGGATTTGAAAATATTTAAAGGTGGTAGATTTTTAAAGAAGAAGAACATTCGTATAAAAAGTTGTAGATTAAAATTTGCTTAAAATATTAATATGTATAGAAATAAATCGCATCTGATCATGTAGAAAATTGGGAAAATTACATGTTTAGGTATTTTTTCTTCTATAAAAAAATATGTGTCAATATTTATTGGATGTCGTCAAGCACCAATACTGCCATTTTTGATGTTAAATCACTATTGTATGTCCAATAAGTCTGAAATAAAAAGGAATATTCTAAAATTGAAAAACATGCCTCAAAATGTGAAGTAAATGAAGAAAAAGAAGCAGAAGCTCAATAAACTACAAATACGATGAACGAAGAAAAGGAGTTGCCCATGCAACAAGTTAAAAATTTGTGTCTGTAAAGGCAATTTACCGACGATAGGTTTACGTGATAACGTCATAAGAAAACACTCATTATGCACACAAAAGTGAGCATTCAAGTATCGACGTGCTTCAGTTTTGTGAAGTCTAGCAATTTACAATTTACGCGGTGGGGCCTGACCGAACGAATACGAATACGTATTCGTAAAATTGATAGACTTCACAAAACTGAAGCAAGTCGACCAGCGTCACAAACCTGACGTGGTCGTAGTGGTTAAGATGCCTGACGAAGAACGCCGTAAGCTGGGTTAAAAATCGATCGCATCGGCTTTCCACATTCGACAATCAGAAAAATGTTTTTTTTTTCTGATTGCCTAAAAATTACTATGTGTAATCATAAAAATTAAAAATTAAAAATTATTGACAAAAAGCTCGAATTTTGATATGAAAATAAAAATTGAATCTTGTCGCTTAAAGAAAAAACAAAAAAGTTTCGTTAAGCATTCGTCTGAACCGATTTTTATACGCTAATGGAAAGATATTTGTGTAAATGATTTATCATTTTACAGATTTCAAATCGGTTGAAAACTAAGGCTACAATTCATGCATAAAGTTCTCTCTAGTGTTCTTGTTGCATGCTCTATAAATAGCAAGAATGTCGAACTGCACTATATGTGTGAGTGGATTTTGTTGTTTTCGTTATTTGTTCTTTGTGATATACTCTTGCGCTTTTATGACTTTTTTGGGCGAGGGAGAGTAAAATCAAAGCGATAGCAAAACGTTACAGATCGAAGTTTTTGAATTTTTGCTTATCTGTTTCGATTGTTTTTTTTTTGTTTTTTTTTTTTGTTTTTGCGTTAATTCAATAAGCATTGGTGTAATATTTTTGCATTATGTAGGAAAGTTAATTATTTAGTTGGCGTTTCTGATAACAGTGCATCGGTACGTTTTAATTGAAAATAAAACAAGTAAAACATAGTATAAATTATACTAAAACTAACATATATAAATAAAAATAATAAAAAATTTATAAAACTTTACGATCACATGAACAAACATTACGCTGACATTGACGTTTGGATGCATTTTCTTTGCTCTTTGTTGGTTTCTCTTATACTTCTTCAATGAACACTGCCATTCACAACCTAACAATTTTTGATTAAAATCAAAAAACTTAAATATTGGAGATATAATTGAAATTAAGGTTTCTCAAACCCACATTTGTTAATAAAGATATCCAAATATGTGTATATATATGCACATTTGTGGTTGCAGTCCAGTTTCTTTATAAAATCTACAAAATTTTTTCTAAAAATCTTAAAAAGAACTTTACAACTGGGGTCTAATAACAAATTATACCTATGCAAAGCCCAAATAAACTTACTACTTCAATTACAAGCAATTATTACTGAATTAAACAGGTCTTATAAATATTTAAATAGAAGAACTTTGCCTTCTGAACAAATTCAGGGATAACATTTTAATAATGTAGTGCTGCAGCACAACACAATAGCAGCGACCTTTAATGCATTCCATCCTATACTTTCTCGCACACACACTGAGAGCAAGCTGAGAAACTCTTTCAGGAAGTGAAAAACAAATTAAACTTTTTACTAAATAAATTGGAAATCAGAGACAAAGTGCCAAATGACTATAATACTTTTTTACATCTTTCTTTTATAGAGGAAGAAGACGATCAAGAAACTAACATTGAATTTATTTCCGACATACAGGCAATCAATTCCACAAATCCTTAAAAGTCACAGGATTCACATATGACTCCATTTGAATTTGTAAACTTGATCTTAAATATCATACCTGAGATCGATAGCACAGCTGATAAACTGAGTTCTTTTATAAATTTGCTCAATTTAGTAGATTCTTTAAAAGAAACCCATGAGGCAATAGCACTCCGTTACATAAACTAAAGTGACAAATAGAGCTGTTAATATTATTAATAGTTTAAATTCAATATCTGACATCAAAAATGCCTCACTATCGTCCATAAAAAGAGAATCAGCAAAATCATTAGCATCAAAAATGTTGGCAGTTAAACAAAATAATAAAAAAAAAATAATAAAAAAAATACAACGTTTCTTAAAGAAATCGAAAACTTAACTTTAAAACTAGAAAATGCCTATAAAGCTGACGGTCTACCACCTGTAGAAGCATCTAAATATGCAACAGATGTGGCAGTAAAACCCTTGTCTGCTTACGCTACATCAGCAGAAACTATATTGCTCATGAAAGGAGGTAATTACGACAATTGAGGAAGCAGTCACAAAATTTGTGGAACTCTCAACTGATAGCAATGAAATACAAAGCATAAATTATGTGCGCCATAACGCCCCAAACTTTAGAGGTAAAAGACGAAGAAATTACAATCGATCTTGCCGTGGCCGTAACAACAATCAATACAATAATAATACTAATCTAAATAATAACTATAATCGAGGAAGAAATAATTCTCGAGGACAACACACGCGGTGACAAGTCAAGATCAAACGAACAAAACGTACGAGTTGTAGAATCGGTGCCGGAAAACCCCAGCAATCGTTGGGGGAATTCAATCAACATTAACTATACTTAATATCAATCTTAAATTAAGTAATTATATAGCGGTGAATTCTTCTTCAAATAATTCATCTCATATGTTTTTGCTGGATACTGGTTCAGATATATGTATAATATGTATAATTAAGCAAAAACTCGCAATAATTTTTATAAAAAAAATATTAAACTAAACGATAACACCCCTGTTTATATTAAAAATTATAGATTGTCACAGTCTCAAAAACTAGAAATAGATAAACATATACAAAATCTTATTGACGATGAAAGAATAGAACCATCTGCATCCGAATATAACAGCCCTACTCTGTTGGTCCCGAAAAAATCAGTATCGGGCAGTAAAGAAATAAAATGGAGACTAGTTATCGATTATCGTCAGGTAAACAAAAGGCTGATGGCAGACAGATATCCACTACCGAGAATCGATGACATTATTGACCAGCTCGGTAGAGAAAAATAGTTTTCCTGAATAGACCTAGTAGATCAAGTAGAACTTGATGAGAACTCAAGAGATATTAACTCATTTTCCAGCAATCAGGATCCTTTCGATTCAATAGACTTCCTTTCGGTCTCAAAATAGCCAACGTATGATGTCTATAGCCTTCGCTGGTTTAGGTCCACGCAAATCATTCATGTATATGGACGATCTGATTGTAATAGGTTGCTCTGAGAAGCATATGATATCAAATCTTAAAGAAATTTTTGAAATCTCTCGCAAAACAAATTTAGAACGAAACTCCGAAAAATGTGTTTTCTTTAACTCAGAAGTTACTTTCTTTGGTCACAAATATACTGAAAAGGGTATACTCCCCGATGAATCTAAATTTTATGAAATATTAAAGTATTTTAAGCCAACCAACGCTGATGAAGCACGCCGCTTCATAGCATGTGCAAACTATTATAGGCGATTTAGACAACACTTTTCGAAATATTCTTTACACTTAACGCGATTGAAAAGAAAAAAGTCTGAATTTTTAAGAACAAAAGAATGCGATGGAGCTTTTAATTATCCGAAAAATTCGCTGTTCAAGCCTCAAATTCTGCAATACCCAGATTTTGACAAACAGTTCTGCTTAACAACCGATGCAAGCAAAATATCATGCGGAGCAGTACTCAGTCAGAATCATAATAGCATTCAGCTACCGATTGCGTTCGCACCTCGCACATTTGCAAAAGGTGAAAGCAATAAATCTGTAACTCAGCAAGAGCTCACAGCCGTACCCTGGGCCATTAACTTCTTTAAACCTTATGTTTACGAAAGAAAATTTCTTTTTAAAAGTGACCATAAACCACACACATACCTCTTCACCCTCAAGAACCCCTCATCAAAATATCTAAAATTCTATTGGATTTGGAAGAATTCGACTTTGTAGTAGAATACATAAAGGGAAAAGATAATTGTGGTGCAGATGTACTATCACGCATCGATTTTGAGGAAATAAAGAACATCTGTACGGATAATAAAAATACTATGCAAATGACCACAAGGTCCAAGACAAGACAGTCTGAACAATTATATCAATTTTCTGAAGAAAATTATATAATTGATAATCAACCATCACCAAAACTTCAATTTTATGAACCAATAACCTATGGCTTGCATGAAATGTAACGAAGAGTTTATTGGGGGGAAAATTTTACTCCTAGAAGAGAATATAAGCACCTTTGTTGTTCATGGAAAAATCGTTTTAGAACAATTCTTTCCAAAAGTTAAAAAATTAGTTGGCAGCTTAGGATTTAAAAATCTGAAGATTTCGCTAAACTCCAAAAATCATTAGAGTTACAAATGAGCTTGACAAACAAAAAATGTTGCAACAATTCCATGATGATCCTATCCTAGCGGGACATCTAGGAATACACAGACTTGCCAATAAAATTCGAAGAAATTATAAATAGAAATATCTGATGAAAGATATAAGATTATACGTGCAATCTTGTGAATTATGCAAAAAACAAAATAATGAAAAATTATTAAGGAGCCTTTGACACAGCTACCCACACCTTCAAAACCATTTCAAAAAATTCAAACAGACACGATAGATCCCTTACCGGTAAGAATTAACAATAACTAATATGCCATTACTATTACGATTCGTATATGACATTCTCTGTTTTCTTTAATAAATTTTCCTCAAATTTCGGTCGATGGAAATGCGATTCAGTTCTGTGAAACCGCAAAAAAACTAGGAATAACCTTTAATAGCTCGCTAAATGAAATGAACATATAAGAAGCATAGTTGGAAAGTCATATGGAATGCTTCGTACTTTATGGAATTCACAATCTTTTATGCCTCCGAACATGAGGCTTCTTTTAAGTAAAACATATGTCCTCCTTGTTCTTCTACACGGCTGTGTGATATATAATAACTGCAGTTCAGTTTACAAGCAGAAAATAAATGTAGCTTTAAATACTATTGCTCGTTACATCTTCTAACGTAGACGATATGACCACATATCGTCGCTACTCTTCAAAAACCACGTAAGCGTAAAATTCTCGAAAATAACTTTTTTGGTTTTTATGGTAGAAAAATATATTTCCTATGAGTTGGCAATCTCATCTTGACAAGTTTGTATAAAAAAAAAGAATAAGGCCAATTCAAAAACCTCGTAAGTGCCATACAAAATGAAAATTTCATGCAAACCTTCTATTGGGCTCATAAATAAATTAAAAAAACAAAATCTTCCTCATTTGTAAACAGACAGGCATATTTTGTCGTTGGAAACCAAAAACGAAAAAATATTTCCTTTAAAAGAAAAAAGGAAAACCCAAATACGCAGGTACCTAGCTGTTTCTTTATTGTTGGATCTTTCAGTCTTTGTGATCTTTTTAAGGTTAATGAATTTTGCGCGGATCGGAGGTGGTTTGATGGGCGCGCTAGGGCTCTGAAACATGAAAAAAAAATTGTATGGGAATTAGTGTGGCCATCCGCGGATTATGATTATTTTTTTCGATTTGGATTCGGCGGGAAACGGTCTTGAAATTGGACTTTGTAGAGAATTGATTCACCTTTCTTTTAAGACATAAAACAACAAAATCGGTTTATATTGGGCCGACCTGGGACGTCTTAAAGTCAAAATTTTGAGGGTTTTAAAAGATACATCCGCTTGGAAGCCCTTGGCTGCCGCCGGAAAAAGAATTAACATATTTGCTATGCATATTGGAAAAATATATAAAATAAGCCTTCAAACGAGCCTTGTATGAAGAGCATTTAATAACTTCTTGCTACACTTTAATAATATGTAATATTTGTGAATTTTTTTTATAAACTGAATTTTGGGTTCCGCCTTTTAACAGATCGAAAAATGGGTATGGTATAAAAAAATTAAATTTTGAAAATGCATAGCAAATATGTTAATTCTTTTTCCGGCGGCAACCAAGGGCTTCCAAGCGAGTGTATCTTTTAAAACCATCAAAATTTTGACTTTAAGACGTCCCAGGTCGGCCCAATATAAACCGATTTTGTTGTTTTATGTCTTAAACGAAAGGTGAATCTATTCTCTACAAAGTCAAATTTCTATACCGTTTCCCGCAGAATCCAAATCGAAAAAAATAATCATAAGCCACGGATGGCCACACTAATTCCCATACAAATTTTTTTTCGTATTTCAGAGTCCTAGCGCGCCCATCAAATCACCTCCGATCGGCGCCAAATTTAAAACCAGTCAGTTTTATGCCAAATGTAAACATTTTCCGCCCGGCGGTTTGAAATCGATCAAAATTTTCAAAATAAGAAACAGTCTAATGTACATGCATGAGGATTCTGACTGGTAAATAGACACGCGTTACACTGCTTTGCCACCTTTTCTATGTCGTTGTTCTGGCTTGGCCACCAGCATGTTTCGCGAACCATCGCTTTCATTCCTATTTTTGGCACTCGATATTTTTGGCTCGATTGCCCCGGAAAATACAGCCTGATTCTTCAGATAGTTCCAACTTCTTTCGAAAATACGGCAATTGCTAAATATCCTAACATTTTGCAAAAGATCATCCTTAAATGTGCCTCTCTTAATCCGCTCTAAATTAATCACTTGCGTTTCGTCATTTACCTCGCGCGTATAATTTAAGAAAACGTCATTTGGAAACTCACAGTCTACCTTACCTGCTTCTCGAGGATGCTTCGAAAAATAGTCAAGGATATTATCTTGAGACTTAATATGCGAAATATTGAACTCATACCCTGATAAAATAAGTGCTATTTATTGCAGCCTGTTTGATGCCATGAGGGGAATCCCTTTTTAAGGGCCAAAAATATGTTTAAACGGCTTGTTATCCGTCACGAGCGTAAACTTTCGACCAAATATGTGCGCATGAAACTTTTTTACTCCGAACAAAATAGCCACCGCTTCGCGGTCTAACTGGGAATACCTTTTTTTCGTTTCTGTCAGCGTTCTAGACGCGTATTCGATTTTTTCCTCCTGTGACGAGAGTGGTTTGCCTCAACTGTGGGTCAGAGTGTGATTCCTAAAAATTGGTTTAGCAATGCACTAAGATTTCCCTTGAGAATTCACTCGTTTGGTTTGTATTAAAGTGTTTCACCGAAATACGAATTGAATACCACCAGCACTTGGAACTGGGTAGACAATGATCTGCTTAAGAAGTTAACACCTTCAAATTTTATGCTGATTATTACAATTTGGTGTTTGAAAAATATATATCAGAATATGATACAAAACAAAAAGACGAATTTCTGGATGCATAAACAATATTGCAAAGCGTGAGAATTTAAGTCAGCAAAAGTGAAAAGCATCAAACTTCAACAAGCCTGCAGTCCCATAGAAATCGTGTGCATACCCTGTCTATTTGAAACCAAGAGGAACTGATAAGCGAGCATTGTGCCAAAGGCAGAAGGTACAAGTGCCGCGATTCCATGCATAGCTATGCTTGCATGAAACAAAACAAAAATATGAGACGGACTGCAACAAACAAAACAAAAGATCGTGCATTACGACAAAATATCAAAAGCTCAGTGTGTATGAATCCCATGCCTGATTGAATTAAAACTACAGTATGTATGCAAAGAAACTGAACAGGTTGATTGAATTACAGTATGTATGTATGTGAAGAAACTGTACATGCTCCCGGCGGTTGAGCTCTGATCAACTATTTGATGATTTTCACTTTGCGATTCGTATGCATTTTTCAAAACAACAAAAAAAGAATTAAAAGTTGACGTAGGCCGCTTGTTGAATAATAATTTCAAATTCCAAATTCTTTCTTAATGTCTGGTATATCGACTGAAACAGCAAACTCGGAATGTGCTGCCTGTAGATGTTTAGCTAGTCTTGGTGATTGCGCTTGCAAAATTCCAATTGCTTGTCGCTGCTGCCGGCATTTATAAACTACGAAAAGGATGACGACAATAACGAAAAGAAGTGCTGCATATGAAACTGTTATATGATGATATGTGATACTTTGTATTCGTTTTGATAGATCCATTTGTTCCTGCTCATGCAGCTTTGACTGAATTATAGATAGATTGTTGACGTGGTCGTTATAGTGGCTGATGTTAAAATTCTGCAGCAGTGACATCATTTGGTGTGGTTGTGCGATGTCGCTTATGTTTGTGGTGAGTGTGTATGATGTTTGAAAGGTGGACGAGTATACCTGATGACCTTGAATGATGATTGTTTTGTGTTTGATTGTGCATTCTGGATCAATTTTAAGTGTTCCTGATCCCTGCAATGTGAATTGATGATGTTAAACGCCACAAACAGCTGTCATTTTTTGTGAAGCTCTTCATGATATACATCCCCAAGTATGCTCAAGTTGAGTCCATGTGGTATCATCTTGAGTGCGCTGAATATTGCAATTTCCATGTGTATCGTTGTTCAAAAGTCTTAATTCGCAAGAGCATTGATCAAAGTCTATATAAAGTATTTATTGAATATGAGGGCATAACAGCTGATCTTGCTTAATGCTGGTACATGACTGCAACTGGTGCGAATTCATTGTGAAGTATTGATCTTGGTGGGCGCTGATGGCAATAAATTCCCCATATGGTTTAATTGCTATTGCAGTTTTGTTTATTATGACTGGAACGGGATGTGGCCTGTAGATTTCAAATGATTCAGATTCACATAATGGAATTGTAATGTGAAAGATGACATGGTCTGTTGATATTCCTCCCTGCACCTTCATCAATTTGTAGAGTTGTACAAGGTTTTCGGGTTCAACAGGTAATTGCAGCGTAATGCGATGAAGATGTGAAATAATTTTTCTTGATGACGTTCGTTTTCATTGCCTCTTATTAGCGTTACGATTTCATTTATTTGAGTATCTAAGTTGTCGAATTTATTTTTAATTGCTATTTCATCATGTTTGAATCCATTGAGCGTTGAATCAATGATTGATGTCTGATTTTTCAAAAGTTGTAAGAGGCGGCTTTCATATCCTTTAATAGAATTGATGGTGGTGGACATTTGCTCTGCATAATAAGAATCAAGAACTCCAAAAAGAGAGTTTGCAATGTTACCAATTATATTTATGGCGCCACGCTTAGTTCTTTTGCTCTTGACTAATTAGTTTTCGATGCTGAGTTCAGATGCTACGTATTTTAAATTTTGGAGAACATTGGAACATCCATTCTATTGGCTCATTGCAGTGCACATATGTTGTAGCGCTAATGTACCATTTCGAAGTACTGTCATTTGTTTTCAATATGGTTCAAGCTCATAGTATGTTATAAGATTCAAGTCTGATCTAGATATTTTAGTGATTGCTGATACCCTCTAAATGAATTCCAATTTTAGAACCAAATTCTGTGATTTGTACTTTGTTTGCCATAATAAGTGGAAGGGCAAGCGGAATCACAAGTAAGGTATTCATAACACTTAAGGGGTTATATATGTTGCGGTCGGTCAAAAAATCAAAAAATTTATCTTGAAGTAAAAGATTCTGAAGAATGTAATACGAATTTTCATGAAGATCGAAGCAGTCAAGCAAAGTTATAGCGTTTTTCATCTTGCCTCGCTACACTAGACAAAAGTAACTGGAAACTTTAAACGCGATTATCTCGGAATGATGTTTTTCTGAAAACGTCTTTGCGGTGACCGCGATTGCGGGCAGAGTTTTCAACCGATTTTGATGTTTTTTTTCAATTGTTCGTAATTTGATTGCCGTGTCTTTGAAAGATTCCATTTTTTTATATCAACTCGTATATCAATGTTATGAATTTAAAAAAAAATTTTTACACATAAAAAAACATACTTTTTTCGAAAAATCGTCCCCGTTGAAAAAAAAAATTTCTAAAATTTTTATCGATCGTTCAAAGACACCACAACTGGATATGCTAATTGAATTTGTATGGTTTTCTGTTTTCAGTTAAGCTCTTGGACTGGCATCGCGGTCACCGCAACCCTCTGCGAAAAAAAACGAGTTTTTTGCAAATTGGCATAGCATCGTCAATTATTGATATTTTTTTATAATTCGAGGCTGATTTTGAAGATCAGTTACTGTACTATAATAAACAAATCACAAAAATTCAATAAAAATATGGCTACATACCTTTTTAAAAAATCAAACTTTTCCCCGTTTTCCTAAACCGCAAGATATATAACCCCTTAAAAACGAAGTCTTGCCCCTTTTTGACTGCGTGCTATGGCTCCTTTCATCCTCTTCTTCCAACGGTGTTGAGTGCCTCTGTTCTTCGGGCACGTCGTCTATCGGAAGCGGCGCCAGTCGGTCAATGGTTTGCTTCACTATTTCTCTTGATGTTTTAATGTCTGCAACTCTAACTGCTCCAGCAGGACCCTTATAAGTTTGGACGACTCTTCCAAGTGGCCACTCCATGACTGCGGTGTCGTCCTCTTTTATGATGACAATGGATCCTACTTCGAAGTTAGGTGATCGTATTTTCCACTTGTTGCGACCCTGTAACTCACTGAGGTAATCTCTAAACTATCTTTTCCAGAAATCACTTTTAATTTGTGTAACCAGCTTCCATCTGGATGCAAGACTTCGACTTGGAGTCTGGGCAGCAGCGTCCACTTGTGTTATGATTGGTTCCCCAATCAGGAAATGTCCTGGGGTAAGTGCAGCTACATCGTTCGGGTTGTTGAAAAGGGGGAAATAGCCGTTGAATTGAGCACAGCCTCGATTTCTGTTATTAAGGTTTCTAGCGACCTGGGATTAAAAGATAGCCAAATAAAAAAATTGATTCTTGATGTTGCAACTAGATGGAATTCAAGCTTTTAGATGTTACAGCGTTTCACAGAACTAGTGGCCACTGTGGGAGCTTTACTTTTGAGCCGACCAGAAGCTCCCCCAATGACATCGAGCAGTGAAATTGAAGTTATTCGAGAAATGGTAGAATGACTTTGCCCCTTTGAGAAATTAACGAAGGAAATTTCTGAAGATAGTTTTGTCACAGTGAGCAAAGTTATACCGCTAGTTAGTTGCGTCCGGGAGGTCATTGTAAATATCAAACCAAAAAACGACATGATTATCAAATTTAAAGAAGAAATTAAAAAACAACTAGGAACGAGGTTTGATAATATTGAACAATCCGCAATTCTTTCCATCTCAACTACTCTTGATCCCAGATTTAAGTTCATGCATTTTAAAAATGTGGCTAAAGGAAAAGTTATTACCTACTTAAATAAATATGTGCGGGAATACAATAGCTCACCTACAACCATCAATGACACATCTTATGAGTCCGATCAAGATGATATTAATTTTGATATCTGGAAATACCACAAGCAGTTGACACACAGTAACATGAAAAATAAATCGTCTCCAACAGCTATAACAGAAACCATCACTGATTCAGAAGTACAGATGTACCTGTCGTCTACCGTAACACCAATAAAAAGACACGCTATTAAGATTTGGGAGGATATAAAATCTTTGTTTCCGAAACTCGCAAAGAATGCAATGATATAAATGATATACCTTCCCATTGTTGCCACATCTGTGCCCAGCGAACGTTTGTTCTCCGAAGCTGGGGCAATTATCACTCAAGACAAAAATAGACTTCTGGGCACTACACTATCGAAGATTCTATTCCTTAACTCTGTATCAAAGCTGTTCCCCTGAAGCAAGTAAGAAAAAATTTCAATACAAAATTTTTCCCCTTTTTAACGTTTATTTTTCTTTAGAATTCATAATCCGCCAAGGCATATTTCCTGTTTTTGATCCAAAGCCTAAGTCATCCATCTGTGAACTTTTCTAAATATTAACAAATAAAGCTACATATACATAAATTTGTAGTAAACATACTAATTTAGTTCCTTTATTTCGTCTAAGCACATCCCTTAACCCAGTCGGCATTTTAAATTGCTACAATATTGCAGCAGTATTGCTTCTGAAACATTGCATATTGCAGTAATGTTGCTGCAATATGTGAATGTCCGCCTTTTCATTATACATTGTATATGTATTAAATATGCAATATTGCAGCAACATTTTATTATTAATATTGAAAATGCAAAACTGCTGCAACATTACAGCAATGTTGCACTTTCAATATTACAACTTTTACATTGATATAATATTACTGCAACATTATTCTTGCAGAAGCAATATAACATGCCGTGTGGGAAGTTGCGTAAAAGTAAGAGAGGTAAAACATCGGAAAACATCGATGTATCGTTTATTTTACCGATGTATTTTTGACATCGATGTATGTTGTGGAAGCATCGATGTTCTTAGACATCGATGTTTTTAAGAACGGTGTTGCGTCCCTACCAGTAGCCCCTACAGAGTTGATAAAAAAAAACTCAAAACAAACCAGTTGAAATAAGAATTAAATACACAACTCGTGAAGATCACAAGTAGCAAAGGTCAGACAACTCTAAAAACAACAGCCCAAACAGATTCAAAAACAGAACAAACACCCAAGCGAATTTCATTAGTACCCATAGTAACAGTGACAATGGCAAATTCCACTCCAGCAGAAAAAGGACATTAGTTTAGTGCCAATTTTTTCTGGCCAAGACCACCCAGAATTAATCTCTGAAGTAGACAAATTCATGAAAATTTAGACCAAAAACATATATCCTGCCGTGCCATGCTTTGAACATAGCCGAGCAAAACTAAAAAACAAAGCGCAAAAAGCTCAGATTACATCCACGCCAATTACGTAAATGGAGTTCAATGTCCGAATAAATATATCGCAATGCAAAATCCACTAGTAAACACAAGAAGTGATTTCTAACAGATGATGTGGGAACAACATTGTGTCATTATAGTCGTGTTATCCAGAGTAGATCAAAACGGGTTCTATCATTACTGGGCAGAAAAGGAGGGAGATGTTTTTAACTGCAGGGACTTCAAAATACAAACAGAATATATATTAACAGAATCGAACTCTATTCAAAGTAAATTAGAAATAACAAACCAAAGAAATGGAGAGTCTCGTTTAATTGAACATTGGCAATTTAAAGCTTGGAGCGACAATGAAACTCCGAAACCCATACCCTTATTAAAATTTTGGCATAAAGTAGGAGTATGTCAAAAATAGGGTGAAGAAAAAACGGATTTCGAAAAATATTAATACACTGTATGGCGGGCATTAATGGAACCGGCACTGCCTTAGCACTAGATATAGCATTTTCAGCCATGCAGGAAAATCCAGAAATAAATTTACATAATACAGTGGAAGATAAACGAGCGCAGAGAGCAAGCAGTATGACCTGTAAAGACCAGCACAAGATGCTCCAAAAATTCTAAAAGCCATAAATCAAAAATTTGGCTGGCAACCCTGCTCGGTAACAGCTGAGTTTATGCGCTCGTCAAATCGAAATTTTTAAAATCCAAATTTTCAAATTGTATAAAGCAACTTATAATTTGTTTCTCCGACTCGCGCGATTCTACTCATCTTCATCGTCCTGAGGAACTGAGGATTTCAAGCTACATCGGGTGAGACGTTATCATTCCACGTCGAAAGTTGCAATATTCCAAACTTCGACTTTCTCCACTCTCTTTTCTATTATCATTTATCTTCTTTCTCATTGCATCTTTGTTCTTTCTCCAAAGTTGTCTAGAATAAACTGTTAGCTTGTACAAAAACCCACCACAAAGCTTTAAGCTCTGCCTTATCCTAGGCAAGACTTAGAGCTAGGCTTAGGGATTTATCAAGCTTTTCCGCTAGGGCACAACATATGCAACGTGATACCCTTAAACTTCAGCCTGAAAGAAGGCACTCTCTTAGTGGCTCTAACGCCAGAAATGCGTACTTAATAGTGAAAGCTTCTGAGCTACAGCGATCGCAAACCAATTCCTCCGTTCTAACTGAAATAGATAATACAAGAACCAGCAGCATTGAGAGCTCAGCAACAGATGTGGCGCTTCTTGATAGCATCGGAACAAAAGCTCCTGCTAATAAAATAAGCGATCCAGCAGTGCAGACAGGCATGTACCGCTACATTAAAATTAAAAGGAAGCTTAGCCCGCAGAAATCAAATGTGGGCAAGCCTAAAGTAAATAAGACAAACCCAAATGCTAATCCATCGAACGTGCTAACTGGTAATAGATTCGCAGCACTAAGTACTGAGGATGCTCAAGCTCCTGTTTCTCCAAGCGCTTCTGGAAATAAGTCTCCGAAGCCGCCACGAGCGTAGCTCAAACAATCTAGTCATGAGCTTGAATCAGATCATTGGGAAGGAATCGTTCCATATAGTGCATCTTACTAGAGGTAATCTCTACGAGACCAAAATCCAGGTCTACACGGAAAACAGTTTTAGAATTGTCACAAAATATTTTGATGACAATAAAAAAAACTACTACACGTACCAGCTTAAAAAGTAGCAAGGGCCTTAATGTAACAATTAAAGGCATTGAATCAGATGTAGATCCCCTTGAAATTAAGCATGCCTTAGAGGAAAAAGGTTTTAAAATAAGAAATGTCATGAACATCTTCAATAGGACCAAAACTCCACAACCAATGTTTAAAGTATTTTTTAACACTTAGGAGTATTAAAAGTAGTCGTAGAACAGGATAGAAAATTTTTGAACACAATAGACTCCAAAAACATAAATATCTCTTAACATCAAATGTTCATTTATCAAATGTTTAAATTAAATATTATCGAAAACAAGAAGTCACCAACAACCAAAAACAAGCAGTCATCAATCGTCTGTGCAACATGGATCTCCCGCCGTTATCGTTCAGTAATATAATATAATAGTCTGAAGCGTAATACAAACCAGCAGCGTCATGCAGGAAAACAAAACCAGACAAGTTATCAAAAGACCAGCTGGAGTGATGTTGGGAACCATTTTTCGAAGAAAAAAAACTCACTTCAGCACGCTTACAGTCGCAATGTTCGCGACCCCTTTCAAAGGGGAAGGAATGTTGGGAGTCGAGAGTCGACTCATGAGCAGTTACGATCAATCATTTGGTCACCCCAATATCAGAACATCAGCAACGATCATAACAACAAAAACAACCGTAGTAACATGAAAACCGAGTCCGTCTCGCACGCGCCGTGAACAGTTTGGAAAAACAATAACACCTAGTAAGCGAATTTACAAAGGCAAGGAAAGACAACACGAACAAGAAGTGAAACACCTGTTCCGGAGTGATTGTGAAATTATGCTAGAAATTATATGTACTAAGGTCATAAATTGTGAAAAATAATGAAGGATTTCAACATAATAAGGTAGGTAGGTAGGTAGGTGCGGCAGCTGTTAGAGCACGTAAACTCATATAATGGCCCTTTGTGATACCATTGAGAGGCACGACTAGGCCCTTTTACTTCCTATGAAAGCCAATTTGACTTCCTGACGAACCGCGCGATGTCTGACATTTTGATTTCGGACATTTCGGTGAGGCTGGTCAGTAAGGTATGTCCCAGTAGAGACAGCCTTTTTGACGATAAGGCCGGGCACTGACAAAAAGGTGGAGAGTAGATGATTCCTCCTCCGAGCGACAGCTCCGGCAAAATTGATTGTATGGGGCTCCCAGTCTTGCGGCATGCCTGCCAAACAGGCAGTGGCCAGTGAGATCTGATACCGTCTGATGGATAGAGATGTTGCTGTGTTGCACTAGGTCCCTGGATCGTCTCTTGTTCAGAGATGGCCAAGTTTGTCTAGTAATCCTACAGAAGTCTTCCTCGACCCAAAGCTTGTTTGCCAGGCCGAGATATTCTTCTTTTATGCGGAATTTTACTGTAGCCAGTGGGATTCCTATGTTGGAAAAGGAGATCTCCGGAAGTGATGTGCCCCTCTTAGCGAGTTCATCAGCCTCGCAGTTTCCTTCGATGTCCCTGTGCCCTGATACCCAGCAAATGGATACTGCTGAATGCTCCGCTATCTCGTTAAGAGATTTCCGGAATTCTTGGACAAGTTTTGATGTGGACTCCAGTCCGCTATCAAAGGATCTGATAGCCGCCTGGTTGTCGATGATAAAGTATATATTCCTGCCAAATATCTCATTACGTATGAGCCACCTGGCGGCGTGGTTAATGGCCATGACCTACGCTTGAAATACACTGCAGTTGTCAGGCAGGGGAGAGCTAAACTAAGGTTTAAATACCGCACCCTACCCTTGATCGAGTTTAGAGCCATCAGTATAAACTTCAATTACGTCCCGGCTGATTTGTAGACCATCGCACCACTTCTCCCTGCTCGGTACGCGGGGGATATATCCGCATTCGGAGCAGAGCGAGGGGGTGCGATAGTCAATATCAGTCGGGATTCTGAATTCTTTTGTTAAGATTTGTGAGTGACCAGAGTCTGTTATGCTCCATCGGCAGACAGTATTCAATCGCGCAGCCGGGATCTTTGCTTTTTGTCTGATGAGGAGTGATGTTGGTAGCCAACAAAGGAGTGTAAAAAGTGCCTCTGAAGGGGTAGTCCTCAGTGCTCTTGTTACCAGTAAAGCGGACTGTCTTCTCACCATGTCTTAGGCTTGAATATACGAGGATCTCCACGAAAAGTTTGAGCCTATAGAAGGATCGGTTCTGACACAGTTTAGAGCCACAGTATAGAATTGCGGGAAAGTCCCCATTTCGTGCTTATTCCCTTTGACAGCATATAACGCACATAGTGGTTTCCCTCCATAGTAGCTTAGAGTCGAGTATCAGTATTTGCCTTGGCGCTTAGTTTCAAGACAACCCCATTTAATTTTGGTAGGATGAAGGATGGGATTTTTATCTTTTAGAGAATGTCATCCGCGTACGCTACCACATTGCATCCGATGTCATCTAGTACAGTTAGCAGAGAATTCACAACCAGATTTCAGAGAAGGGGGAGCGGACACCTCCTTGGGGTGTTCCTCTCTCTACCTTTCTCCTGTGCTGCGTGTTCCCCACCGACGCAGTGATAGTCCTATCAATAAGTACACTACATGCTTTTTATCGTGCCATCAACCCCAAGTTGGATAAAGTTGACGTCACAGCTTGTGGGCAGACGTTGTTGAACGCCTCCTCTATGTCTACAAACGCGCTGAGCATGTATTCTTTGTGAGAAAGTGATTTCTCAATTTGTTGGGTTATTTTATGCATTGCTGTCTCTACAGATTTGCCTTTGGTATAGGCATGTTGAGATCCAGATAGACTATCGATACTGATCGTATCGTTTATGAAGTAGCCAAGGATCCTCTCGAAAGTTTTCAGAAGAAAGGATAAAAGGCTGATGGGACGGAAGTCCTTTGGTTTCGTTTGACTTGCTTTGCCTGCTTTAGGGATGAAGATTACTCTGTACTCCCGCCATTTAACGGGAATATGAGAGAACTTCATACAGGTTTGTAAATCACTATAAGCCAGGAATCGCCCACTCCGACGAGTGTTGCAGGTCGGCTGGTATGATGCCATCTGAGCCAGGGGATTAAAAGGGGTAAACGATTTGATCGCCCATTTGACATGGTTCTGACTTATTCTCCTTCTTGGGGAGGGATAAGATTCAGTTGAGTGATGTATGGGAGAAAGTCTGTTTTGGACTCTTGGTAGCTTCTTGGGAAGTGAGTGTCCAGGAGGACCTCCACGGCTTCTTAGGGAGTATCGGTCCAGGTCCCGTTCTCCCTTTGGATCCACCCTGGGTACCTTGGCGACGAGCGAAGGATTTTCCGTAGGCGGTTTTTTCGGAGACGCCTTCTTTTTATCACAGAAGGTTCTCCAGGACAATCGCTTCGCTTTCCTGACGACGTACTTGAATATTCGGAGGCTCTCCCAATAGGATTGCCAGTCCGATGTTCTTTTGGCTTTTTGTTGAAGCATTTTCTACAGTTCCTCCTTAGGACAGCGATTTCCGCATTCCACCAGTTACATGCTGCTTTGGCCGCTGTTGCGTAGGCCAACGTGAAAGTGTCTACTGTTTTATCTAAGCTGTGTATGCTTTGGATGGGAGTAGGTGTTGGATCAAGTGCATACTTTACTTACTTAGTACTACTTAGTATCGAACTCCCCAACTATAAAGGTAATATACCTATTGTCTGACAGTGAGCAGTCCGAAGAGACCATCCACTGCCGGACCAGTGTCAAACATAATAAAAGATTAAAAGAATTTCCTTGTATTTAATCACACTTAAGTATTAAGACGGTGTATTCATTGAAAATACATCAGAAAATACTTTAACAAGCTGTTGAATTAGTAAAATGCAGAAATACTTACAAAATTGCAGTATGAAAAATGATTAATTCTTTTAAAAATCTGACATATACTACTTTATTCGTATGCCTTACTTGAAAATAAAATATTGCAAAAGCAAATTTACATATAAACTGATTGAATTCTTAATTTCAAATAATAAGCGCGAAAATAAGTTGTGAATAACGAAGCTATTTGCAATAAAGCTCAACGTGTTGCCACTTTTTTTTTTGACGATTTTCCTATTTTTTACGTTATGGTTGAATAACCATGCAAAAATTCTTTCAAAAATCATTTGCTGCAAGCAATTGTATTTTTTAGTAAGGCAGCACTGAAAATTTCGCTATTTGCGTATTGAACTGCCGTTTAACAGTGAGTTCACTATTGCGAATTATTTTTATTTGTGTATAGCTGACGATAAACGTAGTAAGATACTCTTAAAAATGTAATGCAAACAAACTGTTTTTTTTGGAATTAGGAATTAGGATGGTATTACCTTTTTACGATTAAGTCGTTCTGTTGCGCATCTCTTCCGCCGACAACCAAGAAATTTTCTGAGCTAATAAACCAATAAAATTTTTCAAACAATAGATTTTTCGAGCTTTGGTTATATTTGAAATATTCTGCACCTCCTTCAAACGTTTTTTGAGTTTTGCGCTCTGCGTTTTTGAGGGCCTTCTCAGATGCGTCTATTGTTTTCTGCTCTTTTTCCCTGCCATGCGTTTTTTGTCATAATATTTTCTGCATTTGCCCAAGCGTTCATATTAAGGTCGACATCAACAATTGCGTAACTTATATTTTTCTTATTATTTTCGGAAGCGTCTTCAATAAAATACTCTGGATTAGGAAGCTTTAGAGATATCTGATTTACTTCCAATTGAGGTGAGTGATCACACTCGCAACTGGATCTCTATTAACTTGAGCTGCTTTGATAAGTTCATGAACATCGTCCCACGACATATGGTTGGCAAGTGCTGATCTTACAGCAAGCATAGCGTTATCAACTAATTTCTGGTTATATGTAATAATTTCGGCTTTAATCTTATCTACTTCTTGAGATTTGCCGAGTTCCTCTAAACGTAACAAATGATCTTTCTTCACATTAGTCAGTTTTTTATGGCGACCTGTTCCTGCTGAAGAGTCTTCTGATCAATTTTTTGTTCTTCAAGATTGGAGTAGAAGAAGTCACAGCTAAACAAAATGATTTGAACTTCGTTAAACATTTCGTCTTTGAATTGTATGAAGTTATAAGGTTGGAATTCAATATTTTGAATGTAGACTTTGGGGTTTTCTTCATTGTTTGTAAGAACTTCTACTTTTTTTTGAATGATATATCCTTCAAAGATTTCGGTTCGAGCTTTGTGAAGCAAATCGTAACACTCCTGAAAAAGAGAGATATTTTTTTTATTTGGGTTAAGTAAAAAAAAAAAAGGGAAAAATATGTATTAATGTTGATTATGTGGAAATGTCAACCAAAGCATTTATCTATCCAAACCTTGTTGGAAATCGTTTTATGAAACCTGTTCCCGCACAGGGTCGGTAAAGTTAATCATCGTTACAAAAGAAAATTAACAGTAAATATCAGTTATTAAAACACCCAAATAAAAGTACACTAATTTTTTGGCCCAGCTTTAAATTTTTACCGTTTAATATCATCGTTCAATTTATAAGATCCGGTCAAAACAATGAGTTTACCTCGGCGTGAGGTTCCGAAGCTTAAAGTTAGTAATGACTTTTGGTTTTACATTATCGTAAAAAGGCAAAATATCACCTTGTCCTTGCAGTAAGAACTTATTCAAGAATGGATCCGAACGGACCATATTTAGAGGTACCTCCAGTACTACGTCTGTCACAAAAATCCCAAATTTATCCCAAAATCTCCCCAAAATCTAACTTTTTCGAAACATTCCTAAAGAGCTCAACGTAGAACTGGTTAAAACAGAGTTCACAATATCAAAGAAAAATACTTCAATTAATTGCGCAGACATGTAATTCTACTTGACCGTGGATTATCGAACAATCGTACTCTTCGAGATTGAAAGAAAATGGCCGACAAGCAATTAGAAATCGGTCTACAATCGTTCTTTATTGGTTTTTTATGAAATACCTAAAAAAAAAGCCTTAATTGCAATTTTTATTTAAAAAATGAGATTTAATTATTAATTTCTAATTTTTTTTAACATATTACAAAATAAAAATATTTTGTAATACTTACATAAAAATTGAAAAATATCTCTGAAATCGTAAGATTTATTTATATATCATAGAATAATTTAAGTTTGATTTTTATAAAAAGTCAGAAAAAAAAATTATTTTATGATACTTATTTTGAAATCGAAAAATAATAATGCCTGAATAATCGTTATTTTGGGCTTTTTATTTTTTCCAGCCTGAAAAAAAAGCGTTTCCTTTTTTCGACTAAGCAATACGTCATTTTGGAAATTTTTGATGCAATGGTATACTTTATTACTTCCTCGTTTAGAATTTATCAAAAATAGGCTTGGCCTGCCCATTTTGAAAGGCATTTTCAACACCTATTAAACCAAAAGCTAGTCACTTGATACTCGGAATAAAGGTGTTTGTCCCGCCCCACATTTTGGGCATTATTTACACCTTACATGCAAACAGGCAAAGCTTCCAGCAAACTTTTTCTAACTTTTCATTGCAATTCATACCCTTGAATTGAAGCATCAGAAATCACTACCAATGGAATCACACCAAAAGTTTTGAGTTTGAAAGCATTCACTAAATTAATCTCCGCTATTCTATGAAGCATGATTTTTGTATGCTTATGCATACGGAGACTGTCTTTGGCTTTAACATTGTGATATGTATGTACTTTTAACTTCTCTTTTTAACAGCGAATCCACAGATTAGCTACTATATTTGTTGTTTTATTTTGTTCCCTTTTTCTGTGACATTTGTTGCAACGGAGGTTTTTTAGAATAGAAAAATAAGTAATTAAATAATGTGAAAAAAATTTTCAATAATTTGTAGGGCTGTAGAGTTTTGAAATTGCGGATGAGGATAAGGATATTTTTAAAAAGCTCACTTTTTCATATACTTATAATACAAAAAAAACTCATTCTTCCAGCTTAACACATATGAAGAAGCTTTTTAAGCAGTTATTGAATGACTTTTGCAAGACTTTTTAAAATTTTAAAATTACGACAAGACACATTGGTTAACACACCAACAGTTATGCACCTCCCTTATTTATTCCCAGGCATATCAACAGTTGTGTACCTCACTGTGTTTATTGCATCAGTTTCTTCGGTTTTTTGATTTCCATTTTTGTTACATTCTTACGCACATAGGAAATTGAACAATTTGAATAGCTATGTTGATTTAACTGTGCTTTAACATATCGCTACGATTTTTCATCTTAACGCATAAAGTCGTTTCTTACTTCTATGATTCTCGCGTTTCGCTAACAGGTTATGGGTCGACGTGCCCAACGCGAATTCGAATAAAATTTAATAAGAATCAAATAAAATTTTTATGGAAGTTTCGATGAAGGTCGTGCTCAAGGCAAGCAGCCTATGAGAAACTATTAAAGGAGCTGAATTGAAGCCTGATGCGGAAGGTGATCCTAGAAAGAAGTAGATGAAGGATGATGCTAGAGCGCAGAAAACTCTGGTCGTTTCGATGGGCGAAGAACCGTTGGTGCACATTGTGCACACTGCGACATTGCTGCTGAAATCTAGACGAAGGTTAAGAAATTTCGGATAACATGCTGATAACGAAGATATTAATGACATTGCCAGAACAATTCAATCATTTCTTCGCATCGTGCGAAGCAACTGAAAGGAGGAACGCACATAAAAAAAGCTGACGTCACGGTTTGCATGGAAGAATCTAGATTGGGTCTGCAGCCGAATAAACAAGGAGAGTTTGTATCCAGCAGGTTAAAAAAAAGGGAAAAGCGATTAAGACAACAAAAAGAAAAAAGGGTAAGTGTTTTCTTTGTAACAAACCTGGTCATTAGAAGCAAGACTGCCCTGATAAAAGGAAAGGCGAAAAACAGAGAAAGGCAAAAAACCACTTGGTGATGCATCTGTAAGTGTGGTTATGTTATGCTAGCGATCACATGTCTTGCCACAGCGAGTGGTTAAATTTTAGACTCTGCGAGATGTTCACATTGCGGATGGTTCCACAATGCAGGCATATGGTCAAGGTGATGTTCATGTTAAGGCATTTAACGGTCATATCTGGAACGCTTTGTATTTAGCTGATGTCTTTATGTACAAATTATCTTTTTCATCCAACGCATGTTTAGAGAAAAGCTATTCACTTTTGGTAGAAGGAGGAACTTGTTCTTATAAAAAACAAGGCAAGGTGAGTTACAAGGTGTTTGAGGCGATTCAAAACTGTTTAAGCTGCTTTTAAAGGTCGAAAACGAGGAAGCAGCGGCAAAATACAGTTCGAATCCGGGTCGCCACAACTTTGGCATGCCTATGTGTGTCAAGCAAAAGACCATGTGAAGAACGTGCTAAGTCGTTACGATATTTCTTTCAATGGAAATGAGTTTTTTGTGAAGGATGCGTCCTGGGTAAACAACATAGAATTCCATTAATGAAAGCCAAGATAGAGCTAAATTTCCGGGTGAGCTCGTCTATACTGATCTTTGTGATCCCATGCAAAGAGGTTTTTATGGTGGTGCACGCTATATGATATTATTCCGCGACGATTTCTCAAATTATCGATTAGTCTACTGTTTTTTATCCAAAACTGGTGTTGCAACATTTATGAGCGTTTTTTTTTTTTTTGGATAAAGTTGAACCGCAAACTGGAAAGAGTGTACAGTGCATTTGCTCTGATAATGGATTGCAGTTTGTGAATCAAGATGTGGTAAATCTACTTCGTAAAAGGAGAGTGGTTCATCAAAGGTCAACACCCTATACGCCAGAACATAATGGTCGCGCCGAAAGCTATATGAGATTAATAATGAGGATCAAAGATGGGCACTTTTCAGTACCAGTACAAATGCAGTAAAAATACTTTTTTACTGATATTGCAATTCAATTTGCATGAGTAGTTTTAGTGTAGAGGTGCAATTATACAAGAAAATTGTTTTTTTTTCAAAAAAATCAGGGTAAATTTTTCATATAAAAATCTGTAAAAAATAGAAATCGAAGTGGCAAACCCATTTTCAAAAATTACGTATAGTAAAGTGTTTCTTCTAAAAAAATAAGCCCTGTTTGGCTAAAATCGGTGGAAAAATTACGGAGCTATGATTTTTTTGCCAAAACAGTAAAAAATCGATATTTTAAAATTTTTGCTTTGTTCACACAACTTTTCCATATGAGCCGAAATTATTTTATGAAGTAAATTTTTGAGTAAATTTTCACACATTATTTTGAAAAAAAAAATAAAAAAAAACAGTCTTGATTTGGGATTATTTGACTACCGGTCTTCGATACCCGGGGCCGCTGTGATGCAGCCCACTTTAAGACAACATGAACTAACAAATTGGTAAACTCCTGTAAAGAATTTGTGAAATAAGCTCTAATGCAAAAGTGTTAAAGAAATAAACATTTATTTCAAAAATTATTTTTATACAATTGAAAAAAATTGCTTGCTTCCGCTTTGTCTTTTTATTTACTACCATCATTTTCACGCACAAGGGACCACACGTAATCACTCATCATTGCCGTGTCGAAAAGGCCACTATAGCGATTTGCAATATCCTTTAATTGCTGATGAAAACGTCAACCATGCTCATCGCTTACGTCTCCTAAGTTTGCTTGTAATCGGGACTTTTGTGGTTGCCCAAAAAATTGTGTACAACAAGTTTGAATGAGCTCCACGCTGCTGCTTCGACTGGTGACAAAAGGCTTGAGAACTCGTCGTCTTGCAAAAGTTTACGTATTTCTGGACCATTTAGAACTCCTTCCTTGAGTTTTGCGTGTGAAAGGTAGGAAAAGATGCCTTTAAGCGAGCAAAAGCTTCCTGTGTTCTATCTTTTGCCAATTTTTTTTATAAAGTTCTTAGCAAGTCCTAATTTTATATGCAGTGGCGGTAATATAATATTATTTTTATCAACAAGAGCAGTGCGTTGAATATTATCTTCACCAACTATAATGTTGGTTTGCAAAGGCCAATTTTTTTTCATAAAGTCGTCAGCGCGACTATCCCACTTGCACAAAAAAAACAATATTTTGTATATCCTCCTGGAAGCCCGCACAGAATTGCCTCTACCTTGAGATCATCGCATATTTTCCATTTATGCTTGTCATATTCATATTAATGGTGTTCGTTCGCTGCCGCTAAAAGTGATTGTCAGCAGATTTCATCACACGATGGCGAGACTGACCTACGCACTAAATATGTCGTATGTCTGCCTCTCTACAATTGGTACATACATATTTACACCCGCATGAACACCAAGGGAGCTTGATATATGGAGCAAAGAAAACAAACCGATTCGCAAAGGCTTTCAGAGAACCGATAAAGAAAAAGCAATTCGTTGGCCGGCCGACTCCCTCTCTTAGTTCTCAACTGAAGGGAACGAAGAAACGACAATTAGAGCGCGAGTCGCAGGTCACTACGTTGTTGTTGTCACACTATTTGCCTTGCACTAGACCCACCGTTTACGCCAAATGGCACGGTGCGCTAGCCCTGCAAAAATATTGAAGCTGAAGGGAGAGGGATTGTCCACGCGTCTATTGCGTGATACGCTGCATGCGCTTTGACCGTTAGTCAGTGCCCTTGAAATTGCAACAGGGCGATTGAAGGTCAGAGGCGTGATGCACGTGGCAACACTTTTCCACTTCCCACAAAAATTGGTCCTCTTGAACCTGATTCCAGGCTCCTGGCACGGGATCGCCAAATGTTAGGAGTGAGGGACAACAAGGAGGAGACGTACCTGTGATTGCTGGTCGTCGTGGAGTGATCCCTGAGTGATGTTGCTTGTTGTTTTTTGTTCCTTTCCTTGATTGTCGGCTATTACGCGACGCGGGTGAGGCCCCTTCCAGGATTAATGTTGGGACTACTCACTGGGAGTTAATTAAAAATGAATATATATATATATAAAAAAAACACGGAGCCTTCTTGGCAACTTTCTTAAACTTTAAATTAAGGGCACGACTTCTTTTGGCGTCTTTTAGTGCAAAATTCATTTTTTTTGTTTTGTTTTTTTGTAGTTTGCGAGTCGGGTGATTTGCGGAGCGGCGAAACGCGTTGTATTGACACACTGATCGAAGACTAACTAATCGTTTCTCCTTTCCATCGGGAAGGAGCTTTCTTACAAGCTAGCGCTGTAGAAAAATAAGAAGTACTCGCTAGGATGATTCTTTCGCCGTGCGTAAAGGCTCGGCTGCGTAGCGGCCGCGGCGAAGAGCGAACAATACATAAACTCAAATTAATTAAATTTGAAAATAAATCACTCAATATTTTTTATATTCATTTTAATAAATTCAATTTAAGTGAACTTGAAATAAATAATACATATAAGAATTTTTCTTTATATTCGCTTAAATAAATTGAAATTAATTAAATTTAACTTAAATTATATACAAAATCCTAAATAAAATTAAAAAAAAAAAACATATGAACACTATAAACATAAATATTTTATAAACTCATTGCTAGATACTTACACCTTTTTATTTCCAATACTTGGCGATCTATATATACAAAAAAAAAGGAAGGCATTGCAATGGGCGGAACAGAATCCAAAATTTCTAAATCCCAGGTAAATGTGATGAACGAAATCGAAGCTAAGGGGAACGATTTCACAATCTATTTTACATTGAACTTATGCTCTTGATATTGACTATTCTATCAATATTTAAATTTGCCTTACATATTTACTCAATGCATAGAATCACTTTAAAGAAAAGATACTTAGCAAGAGCAGCTCGAATTTTAATTTCAAACCAGAGCTTAATTATTGAAATAATTAATAAATTGAAAACAAACTGTTAAAGATGAGTCAGTTGAAGTACTGACGGCAAAAAATCATGAATATAAAACAGCATGGCAAAGCAGCCAATGCATATTAAAGAAATTGAAGAGCTTACAAAGTCGTTTGAGAATGCGTAGATAGGCGACGGGACTACCAACCGAATTAGCGAACAAATACTTGACATAGACTGCAGTCAAGGCATTAACGAAGAACTGCTGCAATAATTTATGGAGACAGGATCGTTCACAAACATGAACGATGCTGTATCTAAATTTGTGAACAGCTGCACTGAAGTAGCTGGTCACCAAAATTCAATACTGTTTTACAGCAATAGAGGCAGTGGGTTACCGTCGGGGATGGAGTAGCGGCTATCGCGGTCGCTTTCGCGGCCGTGGCAGCCGTGGTGGTTGCAATAATGCCAATTTTAATAGGCGAAGTTATAGTAACAAATCCCGACCAAACAATGTTAGAACTGATCGAGAAAAATGAACCCAGAGATCCTGGAACACAAAAGAAACAATAATATCCATTTAACCTCAGCACAAACGGAGTCGGTAAACTCCCCAGAACCCCTAAGGCAATAGAGAGCAATAATAAATATAAATTTAAACTATCTTAATTTGAATCTTAGCAATTTTATAAAGCTTTTGGAACCAATCAGCAACAAAATTTTAATGATTTTGGTGGATACGGGTACAGAGATTTCCTCATTGAAGAATGGAAGCTTTACAGAACATCTCTTTATAAATGCGAACGATAAGTCGGACATCAGCGGAATAGTACAGGGAACAATAACATCGTATGGATCCGCAGAAATAGATTTACATATAAAAAATTTAACCATTCCATACATATACCAATTAGTAGATAAAGATTTTCCAATTCCGTGCGATGGTATATGGGGCATAGATTTCTTGAAATCATTTAACTGTATATTCCACTTCTTAAATGGAAAAGACTAGCTGGTACTTAGACCAAACAACTACAAAGATCTTGGGATACCCATATAAGAACTCTGGGAATAAATATAAAACATTTATATAATACCTGCCAGATCAGCAGTGCCGTAGCAATTCTGTTTTGCGTGAGGGGGCAAAATTATTTTTCCAATTTGCGTGGGGGAAAAAAATTATTTTTTCAATCTTATTCATGGGCAAAAACAAAAATGCGTGGGGGGCAAAGCTCCGCTTGCCCCTATGGTTGCTACGGCACTGCAGATCAGAAGACATTAGGAAAGTCGATTTTGAAATAAAAGAAGACCTATTTGTCCCACATCAAGAGCTGCAAGCAGGAATTTTTATTGGAAATACAATTGTCAATGCTGAACGTGCATTCGTCCGTATTTTTTAATATTAATAATTCAAACACTCATCATTAATATCAAACATATCAAATACAAGAAAAGCTGTCCAAATATGAAATAATTTACCTTCAAGATTCAAAATGTAGACAGTCGAAAGTCATAAAAAACTTTATCAAAAAATTTCCCTCTTCAGCATAGGGAAGAAAATCACCTCACTCTGCACACAAAATTCGCCGACATTTTTTTGATTAGAAACAGAGACAATTTCGAAAAATAACTTTTATTCACAACAATTTAAACTGGTGGATCAAGAACCAGTTTATATCAAGAATTATAGAATACTACATTCATATATGAAAGAGGTCGAAGATCACGTTCAGAAATTGTTTGAGGAAAAAATAGTTGAGCCTTCAATATCAGCTTATAATAGCCCATTATTGCTTGTACCGAAACATCACTTCCCTATGAACCTACAAAAGATGGCGTTTGGTAGTAGACAGTGGCAGACAAATTTCCACTGCCAAGAATAGATGACATCTTGGATCAGCTTGGCAGAGCTAAGTTCTTCTCGTGTCTAGATCTGATGTCAGGTTTCCATCAGATTGAATCGATAAAAAAAATTCAAGAGATATCACGTCCTTTTCCACTAACAGTGGCTCTTATCGGTTTACACGTGGTAGTCGTCGGATTTAAAATAGCTCCAAATTCATTCCAAAGAATGATGACAATCGCATTTGCTGGCTTAGCTCCAGCACAAGCATTCCTCTATATGGATGACCTTATTGTTCTAGGTTGCTCAGACAAATACATGCTTAAAAACTTAACCGATGTTTTCACGATGTGCAGAAAACATAATCTTAAACCTTAACACTGATAAATGCACATTTTTCATGCATGAGGTGTGTTTTCTTGGGGCACAAGTGCACTGAGACAGGTATACTTCCTATTGAGAGTAAATTCAAAACAATTCAAAACTATCCGAAACAACAAATGCCGATGAAGCCAAGAGATTCGTTGCGTTCTGCAACTATTTTAGAAAGTTTATTACAAATTTCACAGAATACTCAAGACACATAACAAAACTTTGTAAAAAGAATGCAACCTTTGAGTGGAGCACCAAATTTTACGAAGCATTCAACTATTTAAAAATTGACTTATTTCGCCAATTTCGCTACAGTATCCTGATTTTAATAAGCAATTTTATGTAACAACAGACGCAAGTAAACATGCTTGCGGTGCTATGCTCAGCCAAATTATGACGTCAAACATCATCAATATGCATCAAGAGCCTTCACACAAGGCGAAAGCAACAAATCAACCTTTGAGCAAGAGCTGATTGCGATTCATTTGGGCTGTTCTCCACTTTAGACCATACCTTTATGGTACAAAATTTATAATAAGTACAGACCATAAAACCACTGACCTACCTCTTTTCGATGAAAAACCCGTCTTCTAAACTAACACGAATAAGGTTGGATTAGGAGGAATACGACTATGATGTGGAGTACCTCAGGGGTAAGGAGAATTTTGTAGCGGACGCATTGTCCAGATAATATTGAAGAATGATAAAACTGAAATTTCAACTATCAATATAAAAACACCTTAAAGAAACAATAATCATTCAAACATTTTCAAAGTAGCCACGAGATCGAAAAACCAAGAAAAACTCGCATGCCGAAATTGTAGAAAAAAATCTATATCCAAACCTACCACTAAAGAGCTCCATATATATGACCAGATAAGCTTTCTTAGCTACAAAAACATAATAATATTTATTTATTTATTTAATTTATTTCAATTCCAGTCAATAAAACATCCAGTTCTTTCTGACTTAGCTAATCCTAAAACATAATAATTATATACAATGCACATAATCAAAATATCACATAATTAATTCATTTAAAATTCTTTTGAGCAATTCTTTAGATAGAGAAAAATCAATAACACTAAAAGAAGGAATAGAATTATATGCAGTGAAAGATCTATTCAATGGTGAATTTAGTGCATAATTAGTTCGTTGGAATCCGACATAAAAAAGATCCACATGCCTAAGCATTCTTGTGGGTAGATTGAAATTTATCAGTTTGAGAATCTCTGAGCAATCTATACGAGAACTCACAATATCGGATAGAAAAAGAAGTGAAAGAACTCTTCTGCGAGAATGTAGGGTCTTCAAGCTTATGAGCAAACATCGAGAACGATAAGCAGGTAGTTGACCATCGATACTAAAGGCACGTAGTGCGAAGCGTAGTAAAAACTTTCTTTCAGGCGCTCAATGCGATTTACATGGCTCCGCATACAAAAGGTCCCAAATAACTGACGCATACTCTAGTTTAGATCTTACCAAGGAAGAATACAAAGTTTTAACTGTATACGGGTCAGAAAAATTGTATTTATTGCGCCTAATAAACGCTAACATTGCATAACATTGGGAAGGATGTAATGCAAGTGAGGAATGAAAGAAAATTTAGATACAAACACAACTCCCAAATCTTTACGACCTCATATTTTACTAAGTGTTGAACCACCTAGTGAATAAGAGGTGCTAATAATATTATTCGATCTTGCTAGGTAGCAAATGCACAATTCTTTGCATTAAGAAAGAGATGGTTTGCAACACAATATATCGTTAAGAGAGTTTAAATCAGACTGCATACGAAGCGAGTCATCAAAGTGTGAAATTTTACGAAATAAATTTAAGTCATCAGCGAAAAGGAGACATTCAGAGTACTTAACTAAAGAAGTTATGTCATTAATAAAAAGGCTAAAAAGTAATGGACCAAGAATACTACCTTGAGGTACTCCTGAGGTAGCTACAAACGGCATTGATTTGTGGTTATCAAAACAGACGATAAAGTTCTGTTCATTAAGTAAGATTTTAACCAAAGAAGAAACTGGGAATAAAAACCCATATTGGCAAGCTTGCTTATTAAAATAAAATGCGACACTTTATCAAATGCCTTCGAGAAGTCGGTGTACACCGAATCAACTTGTAGACCATTCGAAAAAGCTTTAATGCTGTATTCAGAAAAAATACAAAGATTTGTGATGGTTGATCTTCCAGCAAAGAACCCATGCTGCGAGGATGATATAATTTTTAACGGCAAAAAACATTTTATCTTTAACATATAATTTCGAAAAGCTTACTGACAGTGGAGAGCTTAGAGATTTGGCCTATAATTTTCAACATTGTTTTTATTACCAGCCTTAAAAATCGGGGATATAAAAGCAATTTTCCACAAATTAATAAATTCGCCTTCAGACAGGGATTTATTAAATATCATACATAATGGACTGGCAGAACTTTGCACACAATTTTTAGCAAGAAGCCAGATAGCCCATCAATATCAATTTTAAGAGAGTTTTTAAGATTTTTGAGACCAAAAATTTATATCATTTTCTGATAAAGTCAGTGATCAAAATCAAGCATAGGACATTGTTCACTAACGTAATGAGAGCTTTCAGTATAAAAGATTCAAAATTTGATTTGAAAAAATCAGCAAAAAAAAGGTTAGATGTTTCAGTTGGAGAATTTGATACTGAGTTTTCAAGGAACATGGACTTTGGAATGTTAGAACTTTTCTTCCTAGAGTAAATAAAGCGCCAAAACTCTTTGGGATTGCTCTTAATTTTTGACTCAAACTTAAGAATATAACTTCTGAACAAACTTTTTTGTTAAAATTAAATTTCACCTTTATAGTGGACGTAAAAATTGTAAAAAGTTCCATTTTTGGAGCTAACAAATTTCTTGTAGTATTTGTTTCTAAAATTTTTTTAATCGCTTAAGACCAGGAGTTGCCCACGGAATGGAGTAACATTTAATCTCTTTTAGTGGAGTACATTCACGTACCAGGTTAACTATGATATTCAGAAAGCACTGAAAAGCTAAGGATGTATTCAAATGCATAATCTCATTCCTCCAGTCAATGCTATTAGCTTTAAGGTTCAAAAGATTAAAATTGCAATTACTATAATCAAGCCTAAACAGAGTATAATTATAACGTTTTTAGAGGTAAGAAAATCATAGGAGCTATTTGGCGGAATATAAGATACGAAAAGAAATAGCCTACCAGCAAGGCCACTAATAGATATACAAAGTTGAGCTAAAACGCAAGTCATCATTTGGTTGCTTGATAGAATGTGCTGAAAAAGAGCGTCTAACTGCGACTAGAACTCCACCACCACGGATCCCACCTGTTAGCAAAGCATCACGATCCTTTCTAAAGATTTGAAATTTGTTCGTATCAAAAATTCTTCATCATAAAAATCACCGTTTAACCAGGTTTCAGTGAAAACTAATACCATCAGCATCAACAAAAGATGCTTCACTAAGAAAATTTTTAGATTTTGTACGCATACCAGATACATTGTGATAGAATAATTTAAAAGTATTTCTATTATGCTCAGTGGTCAGCTGATCCACACTTCCAGATTTATTTAAAGAGTTCAATGCATTAGTGACTACATTAGACTACATTGACTCGCACATCAGCTGGCCAAAAAGATGGAACTAAGAGCTTATCATAATGACCGGCTGGAACTCCAAGTTTGAAATTGACTCTTTTAAGAGAGTCGACAGAGACGTCTTTTTTTTAAAAGTTTATAGCACGACAAAAGAGACTTTTCAATGTTCGCATGATTTGATACATAATCGACGATATCATTATCATTAACGACTGAGAGAAACGACGATAAGTGCAGCCACTTCTTACCAATAGCAACGTTAAGTTCCACACTTGAGTTTGAACCAACAACAATTTTATTTTTTCCACGTTTTTTATTAGAAGATTCAGTCCACTACATATTAACGCTGTTCATACTGAGAGCATCATGAGAGTACACCTCGGCAGTCTGAACCGCAGGCGACGAAGCAATAATAGGAGAGGTAGACTGAGAGGTCGCTGAATTCGAAACAGCACCCAATTGAGAGAGCGACGAAGTTCCCTACACGAGTTGGCCAGCAGCAATCACGGGTGAAATAGCATACTTTCCATGAATGTTAGACAGAGAAGTTCCAGAACTCCCACTTTGTGCAGTACTCTTTGTGCTGATTATTGCGGGACGAACAAGATCGATAACCTTTGCTTTAGAACGCGTAAGAATTGAGTTTCTGATTATAGGAGAGGAACTTTTTGCGGTTGATAGACGAGGAGAATTTACAGCTGATTTCGGCATTATTTTTTTAGTTTTTGCAGAAGCAGAGAGCAGTCCCCGCTCAGAGCAATCATCGACGAACTTTACGAAATTAGCATTACCGACTTTGAGCTCAGCGGCTAGACTTGAGATTTTTCCAGGCACATCATAAGACAAGTTTATGCATTCATTTCAATTAAAAACGATATTTTTATAAATTTTAACGAGTTCAAGAGCTGCTTTGTCTTTAATATCAAAGCACAATGCATGATAAGATTTTTTTCAGCTACTGCACTGAAGGTCAGCTTCAGCGCGTTCACAAGTCGAGCACAACGACACCATTGATTAAACCGTTCACTTCAAATGCAGAAATCGAACGAAATACAGCTCAAACTAACAAAAACAGATTGCTACTTTAAGCGTGGAAAGCTGATTGTGGATCATATACAAATCGATGATCTATATGTAAGAGGGAAAATAGACTTAGGTAAATTCTTCTCTAGGCCTGAAAAAGAAGCCGGCATGAATGATATCGAAATTTTGTATATGTCACCGCGAGAAAAAATATTCAAAAAGATTAATACTAGTGTCCGATCGAAGGTTCTGCTTCGGCTTCGGTAATCGGCATAATCGGCAAATTCTTAATCTTCGGCTTCGGCTGGAATAAGCCGAATATTTTAGCCGAAATTTTTTTGCATTTTAATGGAAGTAAAAAAGTCACGATAGATTTTCAATTGCTTCATTGAGACCTTTTACACTTTTGTGAGAAATGCTCCTCTTACAAATGAAAGGTTCGTGATCGCGTGGACGGAGCTTAAAAAAGTTTCGAGAATAAGTGCATTTTAGTGAATACACAGTATCGTATTCTGTTTAGCGTCGCAGCTATTACGTCCGAATCGAGTAGTGCTTTAAAGTCGATGTTAAGCACGGTAAATAGTTGTTTATTGCCTTAAAGTTAACGGCGTAGATATGTTAATGGGACTCAATGTTATGTATTTTTGTTCGACGCGGTTGCCTAATACGACCCTTGATCTATGGGAACATTCGTTAATTCCAAAAATATTCTGCCCAAGTGGAAGCAATTTGATGCTATCATAAAAAGTCGGTACCAAACTTTAGAGACCCTAAGCGGTATTAAAGGGATTTCTCAAAAACAAGCAGATCCGCCGCGGCCAAAGAACCTTAAATGTCATTCAACTCATGTGTCGACGGCCGCTTGCAAACGTTGTCCGAAAGAAAACCATTCTATTCGGTCGTGTCCTAAGTTTTAAAAAATGAAGGTTGGGATCGGTTAGCGAGCATTCGAAAATTCGGTTTGTGTATTAATTGTTTTGCTCGCGCTTATTCAGTTAAGGATTGCCAAAGTAAATATAGTTGTTTTACTTGTCACAAGCGTCATCATACGCTTCTACATCGGGAGGTTTCCAATTCGCTCCAAACACGGTTAACGACGTGCTTGGCAGCAGGGAGACGAGCGTGTTGCTGGGCACCGCGATGGTGCGATTGGTCCATGCGGATAAAATCTATTACACTAGAGCGCTCTAAGATTCAGGTTCTGAAGGAACGTTATATTCAAAGGTGGCTTTAACGGTCTTCGCTGCCGGTATGTGCGTCCGTTGGTGGAGTAGGCGTGGCGACGAATATTATATCGCGGCACTCGTGTAAAATTGCGATAGGGTCGCCTATATCTGCTGATGTTCGTATTGAGACGACCACGTTAGTTTTGGCAAAAATCAAAGGGGATCTTCCGACCACGTTAGTTTTGGCAAAAATCAGGGGACTTCCGTCCTGCACCTTAGACAAGATCATTTTTCGACTCTGCCTAATATTCGATTAGCAGATAAAAATTTCGCGACGCAGCCGACCATTGATGTACTCATCGGAGCCGATTTGCTTCCTAGTGTTTTAAAGGATAACATTAAACGGAATATTTGTGGCTCCTTAATAGCGCAAGAGACCGTTTTCGGTTGGATTCTGGTGTGTCCCATCCTGCTCCAAAGATCTGTTTCCATAAAAACGAATGTTTGTCTTTGCGATAGAGTTGGAAGAAGATTCTTATTGTGAGGAGTTGTTTAAGAGAACTACTAAGAGAAATAGCGACGGTCGATATATGGTCGTGCTTCCATTTAAAGAGAGTTTTCCTGATGATATTCAAGTTGGTTCATCCCGAAAAATAGCGTTGGCTCAGTTTTTGCGTAACGAGGCACGCTTAAACAAAAATTCTTAATTCAAGGATGAATACGAAGGTATATTTAAAATATATTTAGAGCTTGGACACATGGAGAGGGTTCAAGATTTGAGTCAATCGGTTTTCCCAAATTTTTATTTGCCCCATCACGCGGTGATGAAGGAAGAAAGTACTACCAAGAAAGTCCGGGCAGTCTTCAACGCTTCCGGTTCATCAGACAATTCGATTAGTCTTAACGACGTTATGCATACTGGGCCTGTATAGCAGTCAGATTTGACACTTCCCCTTATGCTGTGTTCTCACTAGGCCGGGTTAGGGTTATCGGCGAAACTCAAATGTCGTTTCAAATGTCAAAACGCAATAAAAAAAAAAATCATCTAACCCGAAAATATACCCTGGGTTAACATTTAACTCTGAGGTTAGCCCAGAGTCGCATTTGAAAATTTCAATTACATTTGCTAACCCCAATACAAAAACCGGTAAAAATTTAATACGACACTGACCGGAAACTTTCATGTGCAGAAAATGGTGGGCAAGGATGCAAATATTTGGATATGTAAATTTTGGTCACAGGTTGGGGAAAACTTTGTGTTGCCGCTTTCACCATTAGCTCCATTAATCTTTTTTTGTTCCTTCGGACATTGCAATGCTCATCTGATATTATTGCTTCCAATATTCGTTTGGCTTTTTCAGCTTCTTTAAACATTTCTAATAAAGCAAATTCCATTTTTATTTAAAATTTTTCGATGATATACCTAGCGCGTTTTTTAGTTTTCAAACTCCCAAGCCGGCCATTATCGCATGAATGTAATGAAAAGAGCGGCCAACTCCTAACAAAATTCATTAGAAGTTAGGGTTAGTAATGCGAATAGTCGCAGTATGAGTTTTCACCACTTCGGAAGTAGCCACGAAGTAGTCAACTTTCCGGCTGGGTCATATGACGTTAGTAAACCTTAACTCGCTTGAAGCTGATATGAACGCTTTGAGTTAAAGTATCGGGTTAAGAACTTATCCCTTATAGTAATATACATAGAATTAGATGGAGATTTTTCAAATTCGTCTTCAACGCCGATATACAAAAAATGTATAAGCAAATTTAAGGTGCGCCGCATCAGACTCCATTCCAAAGAATCCTGTTTCGTCAGGCCCCAGGAGAAGATGTCGCAGATTTCGAATTGAAGACGGTGACATTTGGTGTCAACATCGCGATCCGAACACTTTTACAGTTAGCAGATGACGGAAAGTTCTATGCCGTTAACAAGTCATATATTGAGAAGTTCCATGTATGTGGATGACGTTTTAAGCGGGAATTCCAATAGCGCAGGAGCTGCAGGAAATTTCCTGCTGCAGTGGTGGGGAAAAATGCAATTTCAATAATGCGTGTGCATGAGCATGCCATTGTTGCGATTTTGGATCTGAACTTGACTCAGTTCATTTTTAACTACTCTTGTACTCGTCTTATTTTCAACAAATGGAATGTAATTATACCCAGCGTAAGCGGGGTATATTAGTTTTGTGCAAATCTTGTAACAGGGAGAATTAAGCTCCGGAGATATAGAAAAATATATAAAGAAATGATCAGGATCAAAAACTGAATCGATTTAGACAGTCCGTCTGACCGTCTGTCCGTCCGTCCGTGGTCGGATCTCCTCCGAAACGGCTGAACCAATGAAGTCGAAATTTGGCACACATGTATATCGGGGTCCGAGTATGATCCTAAGTAAAAATGGGAGACATCCGCCCACTGCAATAATAAAAAACCGTTAAAAAAAATATCCGCCCCACTGCCACGCCCACAAATAAATTTATTGTGTTTTCAGTAAAATGCTTGTAACTTGCGAACCACTCAACACATTCCATTGATATTTGGTGTACTGGTAAACTATGAAAAGGGACATATCCTAGAAAAACATGGAAGCCGTCCCTCCTTGAGCCACGCCCACAAATAATCCCAAAATAAGGGCTTATCTTAACTTGTGAAGTAAAAGGCATAGAAGCTTCAAATTCGCAACATAGGTTGACCAAGGCAAATGAAAGGTGTAGGGAAAAAATTTAACTGGCCCCCCCCCTGCCACGTTCACAAATGAAGATTTTTCGTAACTTTTGAAGTAAAAGACATAGAAGCTTTAAATTCGCAAATAGGTTGACCAAGGCATATGAAAGTGTAGGAACAAAAATGTATGTAGCCCGCCCACTGCCACGCCCACAAATGGAGAATTTTCGTTACTTCCGAAGTAAAAGGCGTAGAATCTTCAAATTCGCAACATAGGTTCGCCAAGGGGAATGAAAGGTGTAGGAAAAAATTGTATGTGGCCCGCCAACTGCCACGCCCACAAATGAAGATTTTTCGTAACTTCCGAAGTAAAAGGCGTAGAAGCTTCAAATTCGCATTATAGGTACACCAAAGCGAATGAAATGTGTAGCCAAAATTTTATTTTGGGCCCGCCAACTGCCACGCCCACAAATGAAGATTTTTCGTAACTTCCGAAGTAAAAGGCGTAGAAGCTTCAAATTCGCAACATAGGTTCACCAAGGCGAATGCAAGGTGTCGGAAAAAATTGTATGTGGCCCGCCCACTACCACGCCCATAAATGAAGACTTTCGTAACTTCCGAAGTTAAAGGCGTAGAAGATTCAAATTGGCAACTAGGTTCACCAAAGCGAATGAAAGGTGTAGGAAAAAATTGTAGTGGCCCGCCCACTGCCACGCCCACAAATGAAAATTTTTCGTAACTTCCGAAGTAAAAGGGTAGAAGCTTCAAATTCGCAACATAGGTTCACCAAGGCGAATGAAAGGTGTAGGAAAAATTTTATGTGGCCCGCCCACTGCCACGCCCACAAATGAAGATTTTTCGTAACTTCCGAAGTAAAAGGCGTAGAAGCTTCAAATTCGCAACATGGGTTCACCAAGGCGAATGAAAGGTGTAGAAAAATAATTTATGTTGCCCTGCCACTGCCACGCCCACAAATAGAGACACGCTCATAATGTCGGGACGCTGGTTATTCAAAGTCGGGCTTGACCGACTTTAGCTTTCTTACTTGTTTTCCCTTTTACTTAACAAATAAATTATATTAATCATAAATTTAGACATCGCAGCTTTAAAGAAAAGAAAATTTAATGTATATTACGTGATTAAAAAAGAAAAGTATGCCCCCGTAGTACCAAGTACCTTAAAAAAGTACTCAATAGTTTCTACAACACTATTATATTCCTTTTTTCAACTGTTATACTCAGCTCTCATGTAGCTCGCGCGCAGGAAATATTCAATTTTTCGAACTCGTGCGTGTGCGTGATCATGCAGGAAGTTGATTGAACGAGGTCCCATTTGTTTTCATGTGTTGGACGTTTGCAGGAATTCACGTTACGCAGCTCCTGCGCTATTGGAGTTCTGGCTTTAGCCGGAGGTAATACCATCGAGTCAACTATTCAAGCGCGAGATGAATTGAAAACCGCTTTATAGTCTGGTGGATTTACTTTGAGAAAGTGGACTTGCAATTCTCAAACAGTGGTAACCGGTCTTCTGAAAACCCATCTTCTTCACGAAGATTTTCTGTCGCTCGATGAGCATAGTATCGCGAAAACCCTCGGGATTCGGTGGAACGCTCAAGCCGATATGTTCTATTTCAATGCAAAAGCTTTACAGGAGAAGGCTTTATATACGAAAAGGGAAATTTTGTCTCAGATTGCGAAGTTATTCGATCCGGCCGGTGGGCTTGCTCCAATCGCCGAATCTGCGATGAATTTAATGCAAGATATCTGGGTAGCGCGGATAGATTGGGATGCTCCACTTCCTCCTTTTTGCGTGAACAAATGGGCAATCTTCTTAAAAAATTGTCCATATATCAATCATATTAGGGTGCCACGGTGGGAAGAATTTTAACCTAATTGTGACTTCGAACTTCACGGTTTTTTGTGACGCCTACGAAAAGGCGTACGGAGCTGCACTATATGTGTACACAGCAGATGGACAGCAGGGTGACAACACATCTGCTCGTAGCAAAGAGCTGAGTGGAACCGGAAAAAACTATATCCCTACCTCGATGAGAGTTGAGTGGCGCTGTGCTGCTTGCAGATATGGTGCAAGCGTTCTCACTACACATGCCTATAGGTCCACATTAACGATTCTTTTGGACTGACTATACAATTGTTTTAGCGTGGCTACAAAAACCACCGTCATTGGAACAGTTTTATAGCCAATCGTGTTTCCAAAATTCTGCATTGCATAGGCCCCTCGAGATGGCTGCATGTCGATTCAGAATGCAATCCAGCTGATTTAGCTAGCCGTGGAGTGAATGCTAGGACTTACGGGTTAATTTTGTGGTGACATGGGTCAGCGTGGCTTCTTTTACCTTTAGCCCACTGGTGAAGCCGCGGCTCCACTTTATCCTTTGAAACGGATGAAGAGAGGAAACCGCTTCGAACAAATGCTGCTACGCTGGATGAGACGGAAGATATTCTCGAGCAATTTTCTGATTATTCTCGAGCCGTCCGAGTTCTGGGTATGTGTACCATTTTGTGAAAAATATTCATCCTACGCAGAAATCCATTGTCAGTTCCCCTACAGACACTTTCAATATGTTCATTTTAATTCAATTCATAAAAATATATTCAATTCAATTCTATTTGGACTTTAATAGATGTAGGAACAAAATGGAAAAAAAAAATTGAAAAATGGGGATTGTAGTCCAACTACTGCTTGAATAGGCACCGGAGGGTACCCACACAAGCACCGTGTTTTGCCCGAAAGGCTCGTTGCCGTGTGCTGGCGTTTCAATACGCTTACTTATTAATTCCTCCTTTCCAGCTTGATTGCCGAAAGCTTGGGACCCTTCTCTTTGGTCATTTTCCGGACCTTTTCTCCCGGAAATTTAAATTTTTTTGCTTATTTGCAAGGCCGGCGGTAATGTTTACATCACAATGTAAACAGAAACAGAAGGCTTTTAATGCACGATAGAAATATAAGTTGTAAATGAGGGGTGTCCTTATTTTTAAAAACTGGAGTTTTATAAACCGCCGGGCATATTTTGTTTCTTTATCTTTAAACAGTAAGTAAATGAAATTTGGATTTGCATTTGTCTTAGCATGCGTACAGACCGAGAGGACATGCGTACAGACCAAGAGAGACATGCATACAGACCGAGAGAGACATGCAAAGACCTAAGAAAGAACGTAAAAACAGTGAATAATGCGTTTCAAAAAATATTTGTTTTGAATTAATTTTATGAATAGAAACCACTAACCGATTTTAATGGTTATAGTCTCAAAAAAACTCGTCATAGATTGAGGTTTGCGGCATTTGACTCGAAAATTTATTTTTTTTCTACTAGGGTCATTATTTGGCCAGTTAGGGGATGGAACCCAAAATTCAGTTTAAAAAAAGGTAATAAAAATATCATATTATTAAAACATACCAAAAACTAATCCAATATTCTTCTTATTAGGCTCGTTTAAAAGGTAATTTTGTAAATTTTTCGAATATGCATGCTGAACATGCTCGTTCTTGTTCCTACGGCATCTATATTATAGATTGAAGTTCGTGAGGCATTTTTCTTTAATTTAAGCCTAATTTTGTTGGGGACCCCCTAACGAGGGGAGATAGAGGGTAGGTATGTTTGAAGAAAATGTTTGGGGTAAAAAAAATAATGGGGGTCGGTCATATATATCAGCCCCCTAGGAGGGGTTTAATAGTAGTGACGGCCATTTTGTATGAAATTTTGCTCAAATTAAGGTAGTTTTATATGGGAGCCCCCTTAAGGGGGCGAGATAGATAGGTAAGTATGTTCGGAGAAAATGTTAGGGGGACAAAGGTAATGGGGGTCGGTCATACATTTGACTCCTCTAGGAGCACTCTGGGGCTAGTTAGGACGGTGGGGGGAAGCTTTTAAAAATATAAGTTTTGTATGGGAGCCCCCTTAAAGAAGGGGAGATAGGGGGTAAGTTTGTTCAGAAAAAATGTTAGAGGTAAAAAAGTAATGGGGGTCGGTCATACATTATATGTCCGTAGGGGCGACTTCTGGGGAGTTATGGGGCTTCGACTCATATTTCCACTCTCCACTACATTTTCAAGTCGTTTCCGGGTCCATTAAAAATGATCGGATTTACTCCAAATTTTATTTACTTACTGTTTTAAGATCAAGGAATAAGAATCTGCCCGGCGAACTGGAATCCAAACACTTTAAAACTTTCCCATACAAATAAGAAAACCCCTATTGTAAATACTAGGATACTAGCGGTATACCGGTCGGTGACTAAAAATACTTGTTTTTTTATGTAAAATATTAAGTCAAGCTTTCGGTTGCTTTTGACTTCGAACCATACTTTCGATCAGGAGCTC